>PVPY01000112.1:0-52400 GCA_002982035.1 Fusarium algeriense
AAGTCAGCGATGGGGGAAATGCGCCCCCCGGTCATAAAGGCTTCTGGTTGGCTGATTTGATGCATTATACAAGTTGATATCAGTATTTTCTACCTGGCGGGGCCATTTACAAGGGGGGGGGCCATTTCCCCCATCGCTGACTTACACCGGCCAACTTATCTTTTCTCTTCCAAACGTCCTCATACACTTGAACTGCTTTTATCATACGTATTGAAGCAAATTTGTTTGCATGGTGATGTTTCATTCTGTGCCTCAAACCATACAAATAATTAATAAACAACCCAAAGTCACAAAAAGACAAACATTCGTTGTTGGACAAACGAAATACAAGCTGCAAACCCGGAGAGACAAGGACCGTATGAACAAAAGGAAACTCCCTAAACAATCCTGTCGTGATCCTTCAACACGAAGTTCTGTAACGCACAAGCCTTAAGTTTGACATGGTAAGCCAAACGCTGCAGTATCTCAAGGAGCGCCATCTTGGAGGAGTGAAGATAAATAGAGAAACCATCCACACGGATACAAGGATGGTTAATTCGTCTAGTAGAAACCAAGGTGGAATTTACTGACGGTAACGTATGTATACTCAATTGACCCTGATAGCCAACTCATGGGTAGGCTTGTACGATCTTGGTAGCCCAACCATGACCCAGGGTCATGTGAATCCCATCCTCAGCTCCGAAGTCATCATAGACAACAAAGCATACTCGAGTAACAGGGAAGGGGAAGTGAGGAGATTCAAACTCTATCCAGGCGTATAAAACGCGCTCGATATTGACTAATGTCCTATTAGGGCATTGAGTCTTTCTGTAAATGCCAGGCGGCACATCAATAACTTGTATAGAAGATGATCGTTGAAGTATGTCGACCGAGGTTTGGGAAATAAAGTTGAACTCAGACGTATCATCGAATCCGACAACTTGACGGGTGGAATACCCATTATCGTATGTTGCTTTGACTAGATTCAACTCCTGTCCGGCAGAAGAGGGAGAGGAAGAGGAAATATTGAGGGCAGGTGGTAGTAGTCCTTGCTGCATATCTTGCTCGATACTATTTTCAACAGGCTGAGATGTGCCCATGTTCGAACCCCAAGTAAGGTCGTAAGGGGCACCAAAGTTTTGGGCGTACCCTGATCCTAGAGGACTTTGATGAAGAGAGGGAGCACTGGAAGGTGTGTTAAAAATGCTGAAGGATACAAAAGGTATTGAAGGACAAACCAAAATTCAGTCCCCGAGGAAACTTGGTTTGTCTCAGGGAGGGAGTATCCGTCATTGATATCAAGCTCCAAGCAGGGTGCCTGGATGATGGATGAGGTGAAGATGGGGGCAGTACACTGGCTCGTTTCTTCTGATGCCGGTACTAATGAATGCAAAGGAAAGGATATCGGGGTAGAGAAAGTGTCGTAGTCATTTGTATAAAGTGTTCCTGCTTGTGTTTGATCCTTGGGCTCCAAGGGAATGGTGTTGGGCTTGCAAATATGGCTGGGGGTTGTAGGAATGAGTCCCCAGTCTTGTGCTTCGAGGCTTGCAATATGGCTCTCTGTAGGAGCAACTGGCGTTTTCGGTGAAAGATCCGGAGTCACAGCGACAACTGTGAGTCTTTTCGCCCGGGCAGAGGTCCGGGTTCTCGCCGATGATGATGTTGTTGTTGTTGTTGTTGTTGACGCTTGAACGCGTGACTTTTGCTTCTTCTCCTTGTCTACCTTTTTTAGCTCAGTGCGTGACGGCTTCAAACGTTTAGCTAATGGTCCAAGTAGAAGGCCACTGCAGCTTTTTCTCAATGATACTTTGTTGGGATTATGCGATCTCTGTGATCGCAACATTGATAAATGTCCTCACTGTGGTTAGGTTTAAGTATGCCTAGATCAGCAGCAAGTTAGAAAGCACCTGAGAGAGATTTAGACCAGTAGAGACGGGAGAAGAGCCGAGTCACGGTGAGGGCCCCAAGCACCCGCAGTTGGATAGAGTGAAAGAAGTATCGGGGGAATAAGATCTCGGGCTTTGCGTGACGGCCTCAATCTCTGATCTTATTATGCACTATATGAGCAGAGCCTCATCCAAGTACCGACAAGAACATTGATAATGGCACCATAATGGGAATTTACATGCCCCTATACGTGGCAGAGAAAACCACAAAGACAACGCTCTCCCAGCCAGAATACTCACTACACACTTGTGATATCTCGTAGCTTGGAGGAAGATGTACACCTATAAGGAAGCGACATTCTTTCATCCCACCCCGGTGACAGAATCAAGGAAGCCATGCTATTGATGCAGTCATCTTGTTTAGCAAGTGATATGTCGCCGTGGTTGGCCAAGTCAGCCAGGTGAGGCATTACTCAAACAATGACCAAGTGAAGAGAGAAGAAGTGAGATAGACACGAAGAAATACAAGGTTCCTATAGGTCAGGTAACTGTAAGGGTTGTTCCTATTTAGGGAATTGTAAATGTCGAAACTGAGGCCTGACTCGGGTTAATCATCAGTGACGTCTAGTTGTCAATATAACAGCCCGAGGCTCGAGGGCTCGGGCCTTTCAGTTTGTAATTCACATTTTGTCTTTTGCATTAGCTCTGCAGTCTGATGTGATATATGCGGCGTGATATTGGGAAATGTGACAACTCACAGGTGGGTTACTACGTGGCTTTCTCAATCGGAACTCCCCCATTCCACATTTCCTCAGCCTGGTTTCACACAAGACAAAGGAGCTGATCATAGCAATTCCCCTTATGCATCCTTGACTTATGACACCGGGCGTTGGTATACTGCACTTGACTAGTACCGGTTATTCAATCACTCTACTTTTTACAATATTAAAAGGCCATTTCAATGCCCGTTGACAACCTCGGTGCCTGCTGACTTGCGATGATGTGTCTGACATTGGAGCCTCACTCGAGATCTGTCCTACAAGTTTTGGACCCCTTCCATTCCCATATCCCCTCTGGGGTCACTCACTCGTTTCGAAACAAGACCTTGAATATACTATACCATACGCTCAGTCGAAGAAATGCCTAATGTTTGCACTCAACTAGTTCTCATCAACTGTGGGCCGGTTTCCGCCAACGAAGCAAACCCCTCTAAACGAGAAAACCAATCTCAGGGCCTGGAGACGAGCCAGGTCCACGTCGTCCCTGGACTAGAGCAGGATCTCGTCCTTGGGGATAATACAGAGGAACTGTATCACAGCGCCCACGTCACTCCTCCTCCACCAATTTCACAGGGCCATCAACCAGAAGAGCAAGATACAAGTTCTTGTTCAGAGAATGGTCTAACACTCCAACTCAACACCAGGGAAGACTTTAAAAGTCAAGGCATCATACCTAAAAATCAACAATCTCAAGACACCTTGAAGCGCTTGTTGGCTCTGTGCCACACAAGAGCCCAAAGCCCACTCCCCAAACGCAGAACTGCAGCTTCGGAACCAGAAAAGGCCACAAGATTATCAGAGGCTAGCACCGATTTCTTGCATGATTCTCGTGATATTTCTAGTAACTCCGATTCGGATGATAATTGGAACATGCCGTTCAACGAAAAGGTCCACAGAGAGAAAACTTCATCGCCACAGCCTTCCAACACTGACAGTCTTACCGATCCGACTGAAAATATTGCCTGGGAGATATCAACCGAAGCTTCTCAAGCTATCTCTCACACTTTCCAATTCAATTCTCCCGCCTTCGGTTCGTCTCTTGTGGACACAGCCTCAGCGGATTCCCATCCAAGTACCCCTGAATTAGTGGAAGAACAGAATCCTACCCATGAGTCTCAAAACAATGACTTCGCGACGCACCCAGGTCATCGATTCTGGGAATGGGATGTCGAAAGGCAACTTTGGCGTCGAAAAGCTCGAAACGAATCGGATGAAAGGGATTGGTTCGATATCCTTCAATAACAATTGATTGCTCGTAAGATACCCAATCCAAGGAATTGCACAAGCGCTGCAAGCTGAAAATGTATAGCTTCGATTACATGCTGGCATCTCATTTCGTTTCTTTTCCTTATACACGACATATATATCCAGGGCTATTTATAGACGGTCGAACCTACAGTGTTTTTTTTATTTCCTTGCGTCCACACCGTGGCCAGGCTGTTTATGCGTCACTAATACTGACAACTCACTGTATGATTGATTATATCAACAAATCGACAAGTGAGCTTCTGAGAGGATAATAATAAAAGGCCAATGTTTATTCCCATCATGACTATCCGATGTATAAAATATGCACCATAAACGTAAAAACGCCATACTCCCATACACTGCACGCCTGCTGTCAATAAGGACGCCTCCCAATGCCTGTATCATCATAATAGTAAATGCAGCGCCCGCGCACCCTTCTCTGCCGCTGCTATATGCCAAGGTCGAACGTCCATTTCACGATCTACAACACCTCGTGCCCTAGCTAGAGTACCAAGACCCCTAAAGTAGCATAGCATTTCTCTGAGAAGAGGCTCATACGCACGAGGCGTAGCCTCTGTGTGAACAAGATTGACCTCCATCACGACCGGAGGATCTTCGAGCTTTATCCCTGTTCTTTTTATCAAGTAGCCACTGGCAAGTGCCGGTCTCACTTCCAGCAATGTCGTAGAGTTGCAGAGTCGATGTCCAACGATGGCACCCCATGTCTGATCAGTGGCATCAATCAGAAAAGAATCGGCTTCCGCTTCTGCGGCACCTTCGGCAGTCGGTGTAGCAGCCAATGTGTTAGCATCACGCATAGGGGTCGCTGGAGCCGTGGTTTGCTCCGGCGAAACAGTATTAGCCTGGGGAGTAGATACTGGTGTTGAGTAGAACGCCGATGTTGCCGCATGGGGAATCTTGACGACCGGCGGGACTAGCTGCAGGGATGGGCTGGTGTCGACAGACATGAGAATCAATGTGAAAGAATATTTGTCGTCTAGTGTTGAGGCTGCTTGCCACCACTCCACCTCTCTCTGGTCCATTGGTCCAGACTTGGTGATGATCACTCGCCAATGGACTTTCCAGATAGATATCATGGTTAGTGTCGTTGCCCAGATCTCTGCCATTATGGCGGCTTTGTGGTTGGAGGCGGAACGATCCGGTGTTCTACTCCGACTGATCGAATAGGACGTAGTTGCTTGTCGTTGTCCGCGGTTGTCGGTCCATGCCGCTGTGATCCACCGGCCATCAAGACTTTCAGAGTATCCAACATGAAGACAGGAATTCTCATGCATAAGTGACTGAGAAGGTGTCGTTGTAAGCTTGAAGTCAATCATTCGAGGTGGGGGCTGTTCGAGCATGACTGCCGGCGCAGGCGTGGGACCACCGAATTCGGCGTCGAGAAACAAGGTACACCTATCATATGTCTCTATGCAGAGCTTGATCATTTCTGCAGGCGTTGGAACGACTAGCGATGTTGTGGACGAGATCATGTCTGATGATACAAGTTGCAGCACCAGCTCGTTCTGTGGAGACTCTCGACGAGCTGCAAGGAGGTCACTATACTCATCGAAACAGCGGTAGAAAGCCGTGCAGGCTTCGATGATAGAGGCAGGATTATCCGGCGAATAAACAAAGTAAATGACCAGGTTCTTGTCTTTGGACTTCAGCTCTGACAGAGAGCTTCGGAGCACCTCCATGCTTTCCACAAGAGCAGAGCCGTGACCCGTCACAGTCGCGTCAGGTGATGTAGATATCCTGTCAACCTCATATGGTAAGATGCCATCGTCCCAGTCTCCAGACAATGGCAGGTTGTTGACAGTGCCAAGTTTCAAAGATTCGTATACACTCTTCACGCGGCCTATAAAACTTCCAACATGGTCTGCCATCCCCTTCCAGCCTGGAAAGATGCAAAGAGCAGTGATATCCTTTGTTCCCCATGAAGGCGATAGCCCAAGACCTTCCCAGAATGACATTGATGATGGAAGAACTGAGAGTTTTGTTTCTGATCTGCGAACTTCGAGATGAGGTACCGGGATCTGATACAGATTGTTTGCTCGCAATTGCTCGGCGTTGGGATCTCTGCCTGGAATTGGTCTGGGCTGGAGACGGCTTGGTTGTCCCACAAGTGGGAGATCTTGGATCTCAAGCAACCCTTTCAACCGCACGGCTGTGGGGCTGCCTAGATTCGAGGGAATGATATCGTGAAGAAGTTGTAGGGAGTTCCGGGCGATATTGAGCTCATGGGTCCTCATATTCGCAAGCGAGACAGACGAATCAGACCTATGGTCATTGCCAATTTCAAGTCGCCCGGTGGCAGCTTGTTCGGTAATAATTTGCGCAACCTCAACAAAATCCTGGTTGGAAAGGCCTACATCCACGTTTAGTGGCTCTGGGTCTGAGAAGAAACGATGCAGCAGCATTTCTGGCGATTCTGTCTTGGACAGTTTTGGAAGCTCAATCGCAAGTTGCTCATCGGTGGCGTCATCTAGCAGCTCTGTTTCTCTAGAGGTTGTAGCCTGTGAAAGAACATCATCATCCACGATGGTTCGTTTCACACTAGACTTAACGGGAGAAACTGGACCACCAGAAAGCAAACTCATATCATCTCCATCTGACTCAAGATCACTCTCTTCAGAGATGGAATCATGCCCGTTCAGCTTCTGGGGGCTTGCGTGGGTAGTAGATGCGTCAATGCCAGTCAAACTTCTGATGAGAGAGTTTCCAAAAACTGATTTGGATGTCTGCTTTAATTTTCCTTGCCCTTCGAGATACTCGTCTCTAGAAAGATTACGGGCAGTCCGCCACGATTCTCCATTGCTCTGGTCTTTTGAAAAGTCAAAAGTGCCACCCTGCTCATACTTCTTGTTAATCAGGGGGATCTTAGGATCAAACTCGACCTTTTCAAAAACACTACTCTTTCTCCAAGGTGGCTGAACAGCAAAGTCCTCATGGGTAGGGCTGGACAACGAGGCCCGTACTCGCTTGAATACGGTAGCGGGGTCAAATGGACTGGACCCTCGCTTGGCAGTATTTGGTCGCTCAGTTTTGATTCTGTGATTTTGCTCCTCATTGAGTGAGCTTCTGGCATGCTTCAGTTCTGGCTTAGCAAAGACAGAATCATTGGTCTTAGGTTTTGGTTTGACTTCAGGTGGCGGCTCTATGGCTTTATGAGGAGGCTCTGGATGTGATACCACCGGTGGGGGCTTTATCTGGGTTGTAGGTGGGAGAGGGGGTGGTTGCAGATCAGGCATATCCATGTCCAAATCATTGCCGTCAGGGCCATCAAAGAAATTGAAGTCATCCTCTGTCACATCATGATCCCCGAACACGTCTTCGCTCATATCGTTCATTACATCGTCGGAATCACCCAGAATGTTGCTGTCGCTTCGTTCTCTCTTTTGTTCGTGATGGCCTCCCCAGGCATCATTATCTGCATCGGCCATCGGTGTCGCTGTTGGCATTGAGATATCAGCATCAACAACTGCAAGGGATGGGGGCGGGTTATTGGGGCTCGAGATCGCTCCATCTATTGAAGGGGTAACGCCGAGGTGTTGTTGTATTGCGTCGGGGGGTGTCGGGTACATGACACCAGCGGCAGCGGTGCTGGGTCGTCTCCTGGTCAAAGGCGACTGCCCATTAAAATTTTGAGCTTGAGGATTCGCACCATTAACTTCTCTAGGGATAGCATACGCCGCTCGCTCAGCTTTGCGTTTGGAGACCCTCTCTTCCCTTTCAGACGTACCGGCGAACCATCCACGAGCATCTCCCAGAGGATCGTGGCATTCCTCATGGCCACTGAGCATGTTGTCACCAACACGGTGAGTCGTCGACACCTCCATGGGCTTCTTTCGAAAGCAAAGTGATCCTGGCCAAGGAACTGTCGCTCGTGATCGCTTCGAGTCTCCGTCTGTATCTTGCGAAGTCGGCTTAGAAATAAGAAGATTAACCCAAGAACTTGCTTTGAAGTGAGATGGGTTAAGCCCACAATACTCGAGTGCTTTGAGGCATGAATGCTTCCATAGCGAATCGTGCGTATCGGGAACACTTCTCACACCCAAAGTTTGTGTGTTTGGTGACTGTGCCAGACTTCTATCGGAACCTTGGGCATCCCCATTGGCAAAATTGTGTTTGCTTGCAAAAACTCCATAAGGGGCAGCGAGTACTGAGCTACTTGGCGAAGAGGATTCACCTGCCAGAACATCTTCCACTGTCGCCAGGTTCTTGCAGTAAGAGAAAGTAAGACTGATAACTAGGGAGCCCGTAGTAGTGAGATATGTCTTGAATGTACCGATGACGGGATCAGCTTGTGATGAGCCTCTTTCGTTTTCGTTCGAATCAGCTTGCAAAGGTGGAATCAATACTGTCCTGTAGTTCAGAGGAATGGCCAGAGACCGGCTACAGAAAGCAAATGCTATCGAGGAAGTGACTGCGACAATGAACTGTTCGTAAATAATCTTCGGAACTGGCTGCGTCGTCCTCAAGCCGATAGCTTGTGCGGAAGATTGAGACCCTCCTTCTGGTAAACCCCCTCCAGCGACCTGAGTCGGTGAGATCAAAGGATTACGATTAGTTGCTTCGGCGGGAGATACGGTCGACACTGTGTTGTTTGGGGCATTTTGAGTGGTATTTCCCGGAATGCGGCTCTTTTGCAAAGCTACAGATTCAAGGGTTCCCTCCTCAACCATCCCCAATGTGTAACCAGAGGCTTCCAGGCTAGAACCTGGGGTAGAATTGACGGCCTTGCTCGTTCCGTCTTTGCTGACGATTTGAAATATCCATATTCCTACTCGATCGGCGTCATACGAAACAAGCTTTCCTTGGTCGCGAAGAGAACTTTGTATCTCGAGAGCGGATGATTGGAAGCCATGCGATTGGTCGGAAGGAGGCTCATAGATGCGAAAGGCTATCGACGCGATGTTGTTCTACAGAGCTCAAAGTTAGATAAGAAAAGCTTTAGAAGGATACTAGAGCCATAACGGTGTAACTTTAACATACTATCGAAAAGGTATTCGTCTCATAGTCACTGGTCTCCATTGCGACAACTTCCTCGCCGCCCCGAAGTCGCAATAGTGAATGCGGCCCTAGGAACAACGGCGAGGCCCAAGCCTAAAAGGGCCTGACACTTCGCGTTGCTTCTTTTTGGAGTCGTGCCTTGGGTTAACACAAGAATTCTCGAAATCTGGTTGTCTGGATAGTACTTGTTGGGGCAGTTGACTCCCCCGACTCCATCTCAACGAGCGAGACACTTATGCCGAGTAGCAGCTCGGGGATAGCGGCACGAAGAGCTAAAAATGGCTCGGTCGGTTAGATGATTTGTTGAAAGAGGATAAATAGAATAACAACTAAGCCATTAGGTTTAGGTTGTGTTCCCTGGACAAGAAGAAACGTTGTGAAGAAGATGATCGGGGGTGATTCAATATCTGATGATGTCTGTCACGACAAACTAGGCGTTGGTGGAGGTGGAAGTTCAGTGGAGGCGCGGAAGAGCAAGGGCCTGAGCCTGGGATGGGGAGTAGTTAATCGGGGATGCCAGTGGTTTGTTTGGCCGGGTTTACTAGGGGTGTAAAGACCAATTTCAAGGGACTGAATAGGAGCGCATGAGACTAGGGGAAGGAAAAGATCGGCAACAGTAGAAAGTTAGTCCTACTAATCTTCATGTTTACTTATGAAACAAAAACTGGATTTAAACTGAATGATAAAGTACTACCATATGTAAGCTATTTGATGGTATAAGTGTTTCAATAACTTGAGTATCTTATAATAACTTCCACAAAGAAATCGTTCCTTCCTTATTAGGCAGTTAGGTACTCACCGCGGGTCACCGAGCACACCGAACATAGTGGGGCATTGATTTTCTTCACCTTGATTTTTTTCCAAGTCCCTAGTCGCATCAGCTGGCAAACCGCAAAACTTGCTTGTTCT
This sequence comes from Fusarium algeriense, assembly GCA_002982035.1. Classification (NCBI taxonomy): domain Eukaryota; kingdom Fungi; phylum Ascomycota; class Sordariomycetes; order Hypocreales; family Nectriaceae; genus Fusarium; species Fusarium algeriense. Next base: position 9,818 of record PVPY01000112.1, read on the forward strand.
CTTCAACACGACAACCAAGTTTCGCTCGTGCGGTTTCACAGAAATACCGCCGCCATGAAGCTTTCTAATCCGGGAACTGTGCCCGTGTACACAATATCCGGAGCATCTACTGCCCGACCTCTTCCCGACTGGCTTGCGCGACGCAGAAAGCGAAGTTTGAAGGATGATGCCGAATATCAGAATCGTGTCGAGCTTCTACAAGATTTCGAGTTCGAGGAGGCTAGCAACTGCATCCGTGTCAGCGAGGATGGCGACTGGATCATGAGCACAGGCACATACAAGCCGCAGATTCATGTTCACAATCTACCTCAGCTGTCGCTGTCTTTCGCTCGCCACACCAACTCTCTCAACCACTCATTTGAGCTCCTATCATCCGATTACTCCAAGTCTCTTCACCTTCAAACCGATCGCCGTCTCGAATTTCATACTCCTATGGGCTGTCATTACGAAGTCCGTCTTCCCAGATATGGCCGAGCTCTTGCCTACGACCGGCAATCTACCGAGGCTCTTGTACCGGCCGTCGGCTTGGATAGCGATGGCAAGGGCGAGGTGTTCCGCATGAATCTTGAGCTGGGACGCTTCATGAAATCATATCAAATTGATATCGGTGGCGATGATGATGAACTCACTGGAGGTGGTTTGCAAGGAGGTATTGGGGTTGGTAGCGTCAACACCGCTGCTATCGCAGAGAATACTCACAACTTGCTCGCTTTCGGAACTTCGATAGGAACAGTTGAGTTTTGGGATCCCCGGTCCAAGTCCAGGGTCGCCTTATTGGGAGGCCATGAAGGCGAGGTTACAGCACTTGACTTCAGTCCTTCAGGCCTCTCTATTGTCACTGGCTGCTCTACTGGCATGATGCAAATTTTTGATCTACGACGGCCCGTGCCCATCATGAAGAAGGATCAAGGATATGGCTTTCCTGTACAGAAGCTCATGCATATGACAACGGCATCACAAGAAAAGAAAATTCTGTCAGCTGATAAGCGCATCATCAAGTTGTGGGATGAGCAGACGGGAGACCCTTGGACGTCCGTGGAGCCTATCGTAGACATCAACGACGTCGCATGGTGCAAGGATACAGGCATGGTTATGACAGCCAACGAAGGCAAGCAACAACACGCGTTCTTCATTCCCCAACTTGGTCCTGCTCCAAAATGGTGCTCATTCTTGGACAACATGGTTGAAGAAATGGCTGAAGAGGTGCACACCGAAACATACGACAACTACAAGTTCTTAACACTACCCGAATTGAAGCAGCTAAGCTTGTCCCACCTAATTGGAAAGACCAATTTGCTCCGACCTTATATGCACGGATACTTTGTGGCCTCCAAGCTGTACGAGCAGGCTAGGTTAATTGCTAACCCCTATGTCTGGGAGGAGGAGAGGACGAAGCGCATCAAGGACAAGGTCGAGAAGGAACGTGCAAGCAGAATCAGAGGTACAAAGAAGGTCAAGGTCAACCAAAAGATGGTGGACAAGATCCTCAAGAAGCAGGAGAACAGAGATGAGGTTGACACCAATGTTGGTGTTCTTGGCGATTCTCGTTTCAGCAAGATGTTCGAGGATGAAGCCTTCCAGGTGGATGAGACCACTGGAGAGTTCCGTGCTCTCAACCCAAGCACTATGGTGGAACAGCCTGCCGATCCAAAGGCGCCTGCCCGGTATCAGGGCAAGGATTCCGATGATGATGAGTCCAGTGATGAAGATATGGATGAGAAGCCGATCACAGCACCAAGGAAGAAGTCTAAGGACGATGACGTTGTCATGCGTGTGTCGTCAACCAGCAACCAAGGACGAGCTGTCAGAGACACGGCACTTGGTTCGAGACAGCAGAAATCGGGGCGCATCAACAAGGCTCGAGGCGAGGTTGTTGGCGAGCGGCAAGTATCATTTATACCAGAGTCAAGGCGGAAACAAAAGAAGAGAGAGGAGGAGCTGCCTGCCGAACCCCGGGATAAGCGGACTGGGGCTGCTCGACGAAGCGCCAGCGGCAACACGTTTAGGCGGATATAGGAAGGATAAAACAGGCGCTTGGATTTCATTATCAAAATGCAAAGGCGTTAATATTCACCTCATGGAGTAAAAGATGAGACAGCCCATGCGTGGAGAGTTACTATTTACACATGGATAATACCCGGATCCTGTCCGTTGGAAACACCCATTTGAGACCACAACCATCAAATACGTGGCTGGCAAGTTCTGGGACCACTTCTGCCACTGTGACTGCCAGTTGCACACCACGATGAGAAACTCCTGTTGCTGTCATTCACTTCTTTGACCACTTCTTCTCCTTGCGCTTTGCCTTGGCTTGAGCTAGGCCCTTTTCAAGATCTTCAGGCCGAATTCTTGGTGTCGGAGGGACATCATCATCAACAATCCGTGTACGATTACGATGAGATGGAACAGGCCCGTCTTTGACCGATGATGGGAACTCTGTTCTTCGAGGTGTAAGAGCCGCAACAACCTTGCGAGCAGACTTCCTGATTGTCTCTCTCATTGTCCATTCACGCCTCTTTGCTATAAAGAAGAGAGCGGCTGTGGAGACTGTAGCAAGATCAGTGCATGTAGATGATTATTGGAAGGAAGTTGCATACTGCCGATCAGACTGACGACTACAACGACAACGACTATAGCAATCAGACCGCCTTGGGAGATGGAAACGGAGTTGCCTGAACTATCGCCAGCAGCACCAGCTTCAGTACCAGAGTCGGTACTTGGGGCATTGTCATCATAGGTCTCCGATGCTAGTGGGAAAGGGTTGCTTGTTGAAGACATTGTCTTTGGGTTTGTGTAAGCCGATTTGTGGATATGAAAGCGGCACAAGAAGGTTCGCAGAACCTAGAAAATGAGAAAGAAAAAGGGTATCAATACCATGTAATTAAGCTGGAAGGGATAGAAATTTCAACAAGACCGCATTTTTGCGAGGGCAGCCACTTGTATATACATCTATGAATATCGAGCTGTTTCATCATCCCCCACGAGCGTAGTACTCAGACCCTAGCACCCTTGATACCAACTTAGCTCTCAACTCCCGAGTGCTCAAGACGAATCATCATTGGATTTCCATCACGGGGCCGAGACTCGAGCACAGCAGCAGGAACCGCGATATAGTTGCATGCACGTTCGTGATTGGTGACAGTCCAGCTCGAAGCGCTGAGCAGCGAAGCCTCAAACAGGGGTCCGGCCAATAAGATTTGAGATCTAGACTTCAGCAACCTCAATGCCTGTATTTCGTCACGCGCCAAAGGGTGATTAATGCAGGGCCGTTATTGTTTCCAAAAGAATATTTTTCATATTTTTCACAGTGATGAGCCGCTGGATTGGTTCTACAAAGTCTTAGTCTGGGTACTAAGTTGCAGTGCATGTGGGTGTTGGAGATGCGTTTCACTGTATTGTTGGCCTGGGTGACGTTGGCGGTTGAGACTGACAAAGTGGCGGTGGCCCAAGCATCTTTGACGACGTTTATATCTGAAGTGAAGCGCCAGGGGTCTTTTTAGCCCTTGTTATGCTTATCATGTAAGTCGTTGATGGAGCTGCATGACAGCGTTGGACATTGATTTGGACGGGAGGATGTTGACTTCGAGATAACCGCCTTTCTAAATTGCTCTTAAGCGAGAAACTTGGCGATGCGATGCTACATCATTTTACATCAAGAATAAGCGCCAGGGTTAATAGCTGTTGTGGTTCCTGAGGCTGCTTCCAAATACGACCTTGCTACGTGATAGAAAAACGAGGCCGCCTTTACAACTACCGTTGGTAAGTTACACTTGTCTTACAACTGGAAGATCGTATACCGACTCTAGCTGCTCATAAACCAATTGGATGCATCACAACCTTTGATCACATTGGCAAATTGTCCAAATCCCACTGTGACTTTTTTTGCTAAGCTAAGACGTAAGAAATTTGATAGAAATCCCACCCATTTAAGTAAGGTATGTTCCCTCGAGTACTTTCGTGTCAATGGAAACTGCCTAATCATAAAAATCACACCTCCAGTTCAAAGAGTCTACTTGAAACTGGAGAGTGCGTGTTAACCCAAAGCGAAGACAGGCAGTGGTGATGGATGATTCATTCCGGGAGAGTTGCCAATTTGTTCCTCGAGCTGCCACTCTGTTCAGCCTTCATCCTTCCTTAAATATGATATTATATCTCAAGAGAGGGCAAGAATTAACTACCTTGATTAAAGAGCCTTCTAAGTTTACCCTACCTTGAATAATCCTAAACTCACCCAAGTATTCTTGTCACTTGGAATCGAGGTCTTAGTAGAAGTTTTCTGCTGTCCCCTTAGCTACTTGCCTACCTCAAAGAACTAAGGGAATTTTCCCAAGGTTCCTTCTTCTCAAATTTTTTGAGCCGTTTTCTGTCTGAAGCCTTCCCTGGGGCATGCATCGGGCAGTGCCATAATGTGCAATCATCACCTTATCTACACAGTCTGGGCAGGTGCAACTTCCCTCAACCCTATTATACAAGTTGACGGGAACATCAATTGGAAGCCGCATCGCGAATACTTCCTAACACTTATTTATGAGAAATTTGAGAGAAGCAGGAAGGTCCAAGCAAAAGGCTTAGAAGGATTTCTCAATCCTCCAGCTCCTCCGCCAACTTAACTTCTTCAAGTCACCCCCTTCATCTGGATTTGACGATACCCTTCTTTTATCACAACGTGATACAAATTTTCTAGAAGCCTTGTGGTCTAGCTGGCCCATCAGCTACCCAGTCGCCCGATGACCTCCTCATCAGACCCAAAACCTGGAGAGCCCGTCAGTAGTTGGTATAGCCTGGGCACCCAGATCCCTAGGCCAAAAGCGCCTTTAAATCTACCTGAATTTGGTTTATCAGCGCAAAAACGTAACGTCACCCTACCCAGTTCTTATACAACGGATAACTGACTGTTTTACCAAGTGAACCATATGATTTCAGAGCTACAGTTAAAGCTCAAAGCTCAGCAGCAAGAACTCAACCGTGAGAGAGATACAACTGTTGAACTTCAAAACCGTCTAAAAGCGGAATCAAGTCTACTAGATATAGTGGGAAACATCCGTTCAGATCTATCTGAACTCAAGGGAAGCAACGAGACGCTCAGGGAAAGCAACGAGAAGTACAATGAGTGGAGCGAGGATCAATTTTCCCGGTATGTGTTTCTCTCATCCCATTCATTTAATTCATATACTAATTAAACTTCCAGTTTGATAACAGAAGTACATCAACTCGCGGCATCCCAAAGGGAAACTCGACAATTGGTTATACGCATACAACACGATGATCACAAAACAATCAACGCCTTGCAGCGTCAAATACAAGGGATGAGCAAGCGGGCGCCTCGGGTTGAAGGTTTGAACACAACATTCAACAGCATGGTTGATCTCAACCAGACAATGCGGTCTAACGCCTTGTACCTGGGCAAAGAACGTCATTGGGTCAATAAGCAGCTGAGTGTCAAACCGCAAGCTGTCAGCTCCCACAAACAACAACAGATCAAGATTGGAACTCGGTCACCTTACTTTTACAAGCAGCGTTCGAAAGAGTCTGTAGCCCGGGTTCAAGCCCAAAGTTCTGGCACGAAGGGATCAGCCAGCCTGAGTGGCCCCGCTACAGTTAATGCGCATTCTCAGGGAGAAAGATATCGTCGAAAAGTCGTTGTGGTCAGCCCGGCACCGGAAGCCTCTTCACCTCCGCCTGCGCCCACGGTAACACAAGAGCAAGCGAGACGTCGAGAAGCCTCTAACCCTCGATCTATCCTACGGCTATCAAAGGCCTCTCCGCAAGAAACCGAGTCGGTTAGAGCGCCTGCAGGCATTACCAAACCAGAGATTGTCGAACAGATCCGTGCGGAACTAGTTGGGTCAAAGGCTTCACGTTACGGCTGGACCTTACCTACGATAGAGGATCACATCAAAGAAATGCGAGGCAAGAAGCATAGTATCTCTCTTATGGACGACGAAGAGGATACTGCCCCCCCTGTTAAGCGAGTCAAGTCGGAAGTTACGCCAGGCGCCTCGCTTCGAACACGCCATATTGTCCGAAAGACGTACTCGAAGAAGCAATCAAATTGATATGTTTAAAGAATGGACAGTCTAACTGGAAGAGCTAGGTCTAGCTAGCAAGAAACTCGATTGCTGGGTTCTTGCTTGTATCGTTAAGGTATCGAAGAACTAGGTTGGAGCGGTTTTCATTTTCTCTTTTTAGTTTCGAGGAATAGCACCTTCTTACGCACTGCCATTGACACTATTAGCTAGCGGTTCCAGGTAATTTCGATGTGTGTGGCCGTACCGATGGGATCGTATTTTAACATGCTCATCATGGGTGCGGTTCTGGGACGCTTGAAGGTATAGAAGAAGCCAGTCATGGCCATGGAGACGAGGCGCGCATGCACCAGGCGAGCCTTGGCTGAAAGAGGATTTAGTTAGCAATAGCTTTTACAAGTTCATAATGAAGAGATTTACCTACCCTTCTTTGCCATTTTGATTGACGTGGAACGGATGGCTTGATCTTGCTGCACGTCAGGCGCCGTGATAGTAGAGGATTTACGGACACTGACAAGGACGTAAGGAGGATATCGGCAAAACGTTGGCTAATCTTCTCGGTGACTGGTAATGCTGTCGCACTCACTCACCGAGAGGTTGATTCAAACAAAGTCTGGTTGGCCAATAAGAAACTGTATATTCAAGGTACTGCACCTTATCTGACATTACACATTACATTGTTAGCCGCCTTCCTGAGTTACCTCAGTTATCGCGACATGGCTAATAAATAATGCATGGTGCATTCAGTTCTGAGAAGATTACTTGATCCGAGACCGGTAGTTTCGACTATTTAACCCTTGCACAGAATGCCACGAGCCACGATATCGGGCAATTTCTACGAGGGACAAGCTCAACAAGCGGTATAAAAGCAGAACGCAATCTTGACCTCTCTCTACATCCCCAACAAGGCTGTTGTTGCCCCTCTTTCAACTTAAGACCTTGTTTCGCGACCTGCTGAGCCCTACTAACTATCTTTTGTTTCTTGTCGACATTATTATCATTGCGGCATCGGATCTACGGGTGACTCCCAGATATCCTTGGGCATCGATATTTTTTTCGTAAAACGTACTTATTTTTTTTTCTAGAGGCAGTCACTCACTACTTTAACTACCGTCTCTGCGGCGAGCACCCTTGTTTTCGTTCCGCATCAAGCTCCACGCCTCCACAGCATTGGCCGGGACAAAATACAGGACCAGAATATTTATATTTATTGCCCGCATCAACATCTAATGTTAGCCTGTCGAAATCCCGTGGCATCGGTCCGTTCCGGGCAGGCGCTGCGATGCCATTCGCCTTTAAAATCTTCGAGGTTGGCTGCTGCTAGTCTCGAGATCAACGAGTCCGGTCAACGATATGTGAGCACTCTACACCTCGCTATCTCAGGTACGTTTTTCCGAGAACTTCTATAGAAGATTTCTCTCTGTTTTCCTTTTATCATTTCAGCCAATTGTGTGTTTTTGTTTCATACACATCTGCGCCCAAGTCTGCAGGGCCGGTCCGGTCCCAGTGAAGCGGGAGCGAGAGCTCTTGAAAAGATGATCTAGGAGACAACGGGCAAAGAGGAGCATGCAGAGGGTTTTGGCGATTTGGCGCCAGGCACAACGTTTTAATGGATCTCTTATAACTGTCTCTTATGGCTTTTTTTTTTGTACTGTACAGCTGCCACTATCCCTGTACTCTTGTTATCCATTTTCTGTTTTTACCTATTACGTTTTATCAAACCCAATTTCAGCCGCCTGTCATTCCCTTCTCATACTTGAGAAACGCAAGCCAAAGGACGGCGTGGTACCCGAGATAGAGTCCGGCTGGCTTCGGAACCTCGAGTATCATGTTACTGAGTACTTCTTTTTGATATCACTATTCTATTCGGGCCCTCCCCTCCCGATGCCTTCGGACAAAGTGCCCGGAGACCGGAAGAGTAGATACATATCATGAATTTCAGTCATGGTCATGTGCAGATTCCAAAATCGGCGCCAGTTGCGTCTCTATTATGAGTCTGTGCCCTTCCGGGGTCCCGGCTCCGGGCCTCGAAAATCAACCCCAAATTGTCTCCATGTCACCCACGCTCTCTCCACGCTCTCCCCCAAAGCCCCCCCGGGTGTCGTCCGTTGATCGGATTGGATTGAAGCCATACAATTTGTCTACCTCATCATGGACAATGCGCTCAAGTCATGCAATCATGAGCAAAATGCGCTGATTTTGGGGACCCCATGATTTGATCTTACTTGAGGGTTTTCTACAATCTGCATCCACCCGTACATCCACCCCGGGTCTCCATCCGTCCCCAGACGTGGATGCGCTACGGCCAAGGTTACGATGGCAATGGCGATGCGTGTTGTGTGAGTGGGTGAGTGTGGATTAGTTAGTGAACGGGTTTTGGTCTTTTCTTTGCTTTGCTTTAGTAACGTCCGTCTGCTACCTACTACCATGCCTGCGTGCTTTTGTCTACGAGGGGATTTCTATTTGACGTTAGTTCTTCTAAGCCGAGTCTTTTTCTTGTCTGCCTAGTCTATTTGTATCAGGCTCTACCCTCTCTCTCTCTCTCTCTGACTCAGTCGAGCTCTTCGTTCTTGATCATTACTTCACGATAGATACCCTCTTACACCCGACAATAGTATTGTTTTGGTGTACTGCCTCACTGTATGCTCCTACCTCTCCTTCTTCATTTCTCGTACTCGCACCGGATTCTTCATCCTTGCTGATACATACATACCTACCTGACCTCACCTCACCTCACGTTACTCTTTCCCCTTGACGCAAAACTCAGGCCTACAAAGAAAGCACTGACGATTTGCTTGTTTTGGCTATACCTAAATACTTATTGGATGATGCAATTGCTAACTCGTTCGACTTTTTTTGGTATCTACATAGACTATAAAGTTGGCCTCTGTGCTTCTTCCACTTGGAGTAAATCTATTACTGCCACATCTACCCCGCGACCCTTACTCGCCTCGACTTGTACCCCGCCAAAAAGTTCTGCTTCTACTACTACCGACTACCGTCGTCACCTTTATCCTCATACCTCGACCTCTACCTCTTTTTCCTCTACCTTATTTTTCTCTACGTATCCTGCCAAAATGAGATTGACTTCAGAGAATATCAACCAGCGAGTCGTCGCTGCCAAGTACGCCGTTCGTGGTGAACTTGCTGTCAAGTCCGAGGAATACCGAGCCAAGATCGCAAAGGGCGAAGTCGGCGATCTTCCTTTTAACCAGGTTATTTCTGCAAATATTGGCAATCCTCAGCAGCTCGACCAGAAGCCCATTACCTTCTTCCGCCAGGTCACCAGTCTTCTCGAGAACCCTCGACTTCTTGAGAATGAGGAGGCCCTTACCAAGCACTTTGGCTACAAGACTGATGTTATCGAGCGCGCCAAGTTCCTCCTGAGCAAAGTCGGCTCTGTTGGCGCCTACAGTGCTAGCACTGGTGTTCCTGCTATTCGCGATAGCATCGCCCAGTTTATTGAGCGTGGGTTCTGCCGTCGCTTCTGTTTCTGCTGTGTTACTAACTTGTCTCAGGTCGCGATGGCTTCCCTGCCGATCCCAATCACATCTACCTGTCCGCCGGTGCCTCCTCCGGTGTCAACACCCTTCTCAATGTCATCTGCGCTTCTCCCAAGACCGGCATTCTCATTCCTATTCCCCAGTACCCTCTCTACACTGCTACTCTATCCCTCTTGGACGCCACCGCTGTTCCGTACCTCCTGGACGAGCATAAGAACTGGGGTACCGACGTCGACACCATCCGTGCCTCATACGAAAAGGCCAAGGCTGACGGCATTGACGTTCGATGCATTGTCATTATCAACCCCGGTAACCCTACGGGTGCTTCCCTCCCCGAGGAGGACATCCGCGCTGTCCTTGAGTTCGCCAATAAGGAGAACCTAGTCGTCATGGCCGACGAGGTCTACCAGACAAATGTCTTTGTTGGCAAGTTCCACAGTTTCAAGGCGGTCCTCCGCACCCTCCAGAAGGAGAACCCCGGCAAGTTTGACGGCCTTGAGCTCGCCTCTCTTCACAGTGTCTCCAAGGGTATGGTTGGTGAGTGCGGTCACCGGGGAGGCTACTTCGAGCTTGTCAATTTCGACGCCGAGGTCGAGGCCAATATTTACAAGTTTATTTCCATCATGCTCTGCGCCCCTGTCATTGGTCAGTGCATCGTCGAGTTGATGGTCAACCCTCCCAAGCCGGGCGAACCCTCATACGAGCTTTACAAGAAGGAGTACGATGGCATCTTCACCGGCCTTCAAGAGCGTGCTACTGCCCTTCACAAGGCGTTCTCTCAAATGGAAGGAGTCGAGTGTGCTGAACCCCAGGGTTCAATGTACCTTTTCCCTACCATTAACCTCCCCGAGAAGGCCATCGAGGCTGCCAAGGCAGAGGGCCGAAGCGCCGATGAGTTCTATTGCATGCGCCTCCTCGAGGCTACTGGTATCTGCGTTGTTCCAGGCTCAGGCTTTGGTCAGAAGGAGAACACCCTCCACTTCAGAACAACCTTCCTCGCCCCCGGCACTGAGTGGGTTGGCAGCATTGTCAAGTTTCACAAGGAGTTCCTCGAGAAGTACCGATGAAGCAATATTAGCAGTTGGACAGTATTATCATCGTGAATCGGAGTCCCACAACGCAGAGCCCGTCTTGTGGCGGCCCCTTAGCGGCTCGGCACGACGCAGCAGCGTGGCGCGCTACACCTCGTCGCTCTGTGTGTGGAGGAGATGAGAGGGAAAAACAATCAGGTTTATCAACAGGAAATCATGTTGCATAGTTTAGCGCGCTACTAGGTATTGGATAGACAGAAAAGAAGTTCACCAATATAACATTTTTATGATATGTCAAAATGGTGTGTCCCACCTTAAAACTGTGAGCCTACCGGAATATTAGAGACAATCCGGGGTAGAGCTGTGCTGTTGATCTTTCGAGTTCAACCCTTGCATGCATGCGCAGGTACCGGAGGAGAAGAAGACTGGGGTACGGAAGACTAGATCGATTTAATTGTGTGTTAAAAATCATATCATCCAACGCATGCAGCTAACTCCGCAGTCGTCACCTCGGTGTGGAAGGGGGGTAATATCAGATCAGCCCATTTTGTGGCTCCTCACCGGGACCCAGCTCATCTATTACCGCAATGGCCTGTCTAATCCTTATCATATCTGTACAGTCAAGTAAGTAGGTAAATGGATGGGCTTATTCTCTGTCTCTTGATTTCATCCCCCACTACGGCATGACAAAGCCAAGCAAGCACCAGCTTCCTTATCTGTAACTTGCCCCCATCTATGCCCTCTCACTTCCCCTCAGTCGTACGGCCTGGCCGTACTTTTGTAGTTTTGTAATGAGCTGGTCACCCTGACGCACGACATCCTGATACTGCTTGTTCTTGTCGTCAGGGCGGTTGGTCTCAATAACACCCTTGCCTGTCACGCGATCGATGGTGCAAGGGATACGTCCAGCAGCGATGAAGCGAGCAAGGTCACTAGAAAATATCGGTCAGATTGTGTTCATTCATGTGATTGCGGAACGTATGACATACCGGTCAAGGAAGTCAACTGTGACTCCAAAGTCATTAGCCATACTTTCAAGACCAACAACTCGGTAGCTTTGAAGGAGCTGCTGATAGGCACGAAGTCGCATTTCCCGAATAAACCAGCTCTTGTGCTCGTGAAGATAGCGATCCTGGTTCAAGAACTGCTCCTCAACTTCGGCAAGAGACTTGAAGAAGGTCTTATAGTTCCCGTTGTACAAGCTACTGACGAGCAGCGCTAGAGGGCTAAAGTCGATGGCCATCTCAGCCTCGGGTTGATCAGTGCTAGAACCCAATGTGGTCAGGTTAACAGCAGCGGTGGCCGTCTTGGGAGCCTTTGCACCAGTAGTGTCATCAGCAGCACCTGGGCCAGCACTGAGGGCGCCACTTAGAGCAAGAAGCTTGTCCTCTCCATCGCCCAGGATAGCCTTGATCTCAGGTGCATCTACAACCTTTGACTTGAAATCGACTCGCTTGAGGGATACTGAGCCAGCGAGTACGGAGTAAACGACGAGGTTGGAGTAGGTGCAGAGTTCATAGCTGGTGAATGTGGAGAGAGAGTCCAGGAGCAAAGGTGCTGCGAGGTTGTAGGAGCGGACGGTGAGTAGGTGCAGACCCTCGTAGGCCTTGAGACGGTTGCGGCGGTCCCAATCGCCACCTGATTCGACAAGGGTCTTGGCGCGTTCGACGTGCTTCTTGACAAGAGGCTTGTCGCCATAGAAGAGCCCCATGCGTATTATGGCGAGGACGATGTCGATCTTGGTGCCAAGGATACCCGTCTTTTCGGAGAGGCTCTCGTAGGCGGCAATGGCCTTGTCCTTTGTGAGTGTTAGCGGGCAATGTCAATTTGTTGCAAGAACTTGAAGCTCAGGGTAAGATCAGACATGCCTTGTCTCCTACACGAGCCCAAAACTCAGCTCGCTTCCCTTGGGCAGCCAAAACCTCGGTATCGCCAGCTTGCTCAACGGCGTCATCTTCCTCTTTCTGGAACTCTTGCAGCTCCCGATCGTTGTCTTCCTTCAACTGGTTGTATAGGCCCTCGTCCCAGGGAAGACTGATGATCGTAGCCGCAGGCTTAGTAGCGATCATTCCAACGAGGCTGGACTTTCTGCTCAGAGGTCGTCCAGGAGCGGAAGAGCCGCCCTCGCCAAGGGTGTTGAGGACGCCGTCGAGCGGGTGGGCCAGATATCGGTAGAAAGGGGCCATCTTATCCTCGGCGATAGCATCTTGGAGAGCCTTTACCGCAGCTTGTTGCGCATTCTTAGTGGCATAGCCGTTTGTGAGGGTAAAGACATGCTGCGAAAGAGGTAGCAATGGCCACTTTGCGTACTGGGGGTCGGAACCCATTATGGCGGCAGTCGCTGTCGTCGAGTGTGTTTGATTATTTTATACGCCGAATGCGATATCGGTAGATGTACAGGATTCGACGATGAATACGTTCTTCGCTGTTGTCTGTTGGCGGTGTTGTTGTGGTTTTGGAGACGGGATGATGGATGACGAGAGAAGCTCAGCGGTAGGTCGGTAGAGCTTGGTGTTGAGCAGTTGCAGCAATGACAATTGGATTGGATGGCGAGGCGACAGTGGGGTCCAGTGGTCGCGGCTTTGCGCTGCAAGGCTCCAGCGGGACACGCACTGATGGATGGAGTAGTACGTACCTCACAACTCAACTTCCACAAGCTGAGTGAATGTTGGAAGTTGAGTTGCACAGTTACGGGTTTTTGCAATTCGTCAATTTCGCCCTTGCCTGGTGTTCGGGAAAGCCAATAATATAACAGGAAACCCATGAGTACAACTCGCTAGTTCGCTACTACATATAGTCTGGCATTATAGGTTTAAGAGTACAGCAATGCCAGCCCTTCTAGTTCCTTGGGTTCAGTATATGTCTCTGCTTTGTTGGTCTAACTTGGTTTGTACGGTATTATGTTTCTACTGGATGTTTACTGGCTGGGTTGGTTGCATCAAGTCCATTTTTGGCTCTCTTATGTCGTTTCGTTTGGCGGACCTGAAAATATGCTGTATATAATTATGGCTAAACTGGCCTCATATATACATATATATGCAACAATTTGATAAACTGCTTGGAATTATCCCTGTAACTACTACCATCATATTGCTTTACCTTATCACAAATAAGTAATAGCATACTATAAAGTACGTAAAGTGCCTTAACTTTATTACATCGCTAAATAGGGAAATTGAAGAGGTGCAGGGTAGGGGATCTGAAACTGCATGGTCCAAGCGCCCACCGACATTACACAACTGCAACGCTGAGATTAGATACAGAACTTCAATATAACCATTTCGCTTTCAATCAGTACCTATTCGTTCTACAACGTCATATCCACCATTGCAACATCAACCGATACATATACTACAAATTCCGCGGATTCAGTTGTCCGAAATGGTCAGAGACTCTGATCGCGTCGACGACGACGAGCGAAATAACCGTAAACGCCGTGCCAACGACGAACCTCAAGATGATCTACCCCAGCCGTACAACGCCAAGTCACTTCAGCCAGCAAAGCGGCGCGCCCTTTCCCCATCCGAACAACCTCGAAAGCTGAAGCGTCCCGGCGCGCGTGCTCGTATCTCAGAGGCTGAGCGTGAAGCCATTCGACAGCGCCAACTCGAGAGAGAACGCGAAGCTGCTGCGGATGAAGCAGCCGAAGCTGAACAGGAGAGGATCCGAAACAACAGTGATGTCGTGAGACATCACTACAATAACGTGCCAGAGCGCGGTCGCGACTGGAGAACAAGAGACAGCAAGATCAAAGGACTTCGTGTTTTCAACAATTGGATCAAGAGCTGCATCATTCAACGTTATTCACCAGATGAAGACCACACCCCTGGTTCGCGCGAAGCTGGACGCTCTAGTGGTAAAGACTTGCTTGTGCTGGATATGGGATGTGGAAAGGGCGGCGACCTCAACAAATGGCAACAGGCTCCTCAGCCAATTCAGCTTTACGTTGGCCTAGATCCTGCTGACGTGAGTATTGAGCAAGCCCGCGACCGCTATCGGACATTGAGTAACCGTGGCGGACGAGGCGGACGAGGTGGACACCGACGACCTCCACCGCGCTTGTTTGACGCCCGTTTTCATGTCAAAGATTGCTTCGGCGAGAGCATTGAGGACCTCGACATTATTCAACAGGTTGGCTTCGACACTTCGCCCATGAATCGCCGAGGTTTCGACGTTGTTAGCATGATGTTCTCTATGCACTATGCTTTCGAGTCGGAGAAGAACGCGCGCAACATGCTTCGCAATGTTGCTGGAGCACTCAAGAAAGGAGGACGATTCATCGGCTGCATCCCTAATTCTGATGTTTTAGGCGAGCGAGTTCGCAAATTCAACCAAGAGGCTGCTGCCAAGCGTGCAGCCAAGAAAAACGAGGAGAAAAATGGCGATGGATCAACAACACCGCAACAGACAGAGCCGGAGGACGGCGAGCTGGAAGAGGGTGAGGAAGAACCAACGGCTGAATGGGGTAACTCGATCTACCGCGTGCGCTTCCCCGGGAAAACACCCGAAGATGGTGTATTCCGACCTGCCTTTGGCTGGAAATATAACTTCTTTCTGGACGAGGCTGTGGAGGAGGTGCCTGAGTACGTCGTGCCATGGGAGGCCTTCCGTGCCCTCGCCGAAGACTACAACCTTGAGTTACAGTTTCACCGTACCTTTCCCGAAATCTGGGAGGCGGAGAAGGATGACCGCGAGCTGGGTTCCTTGAGCGAGCGCATGAATGTACGGGAGCGTGGTGGTGGCCCTCTTCTAGTATCTGATGAAGAGATGGAAGCTGCTAGTTTCTACGTCGGTTTCTGCTTCTACAAGGTCTAACAATTTCTGTACCAGTATAGGATATCGGGGCGTATCATGGGCTTGGTGTTATGGAGTTTGCCTTGGAGAAACGGCGCCACTATTCATGGGGCAAGTCGATCGAAATAAGAAAAGACGGTGCTTGTTTATTATATTCCTATTTAGTGTGTTTCTAATGGAGCTGGGTATCATGTTTCCTTCTGAACGGCGAGTTTCAATCCCTTCCCATGCAATGACTGTCCCTTTCCCAAGTAATGAAACCCCTTCGAAAATTCGCCGAGAGCTGGTGAATTTGAATGTGCTAACACTTCCGTAATTGCGACATTGATTAAAGAGCATTGGTCGCACGCCGCCAAATCGTCAAAGCAGCCACTCCTGCACAGGCTGTGGCTCCCAACGCAATGTACAAACTCGTCCGATCAGGCCCCTCCTCGTTGCTCCTGGGGAAAGCGGTGCTGGGATTTGTAGCAGCATCTGCAAAAGCAACAAAAAGCTCACTGATGCTACCCCAGGTGACACTGACATGTAATGGCAGGCTCATGTTGAGGGACGAGGTATACTGGTCTGGCTGAAGCTCGCAACGTTGGTTGGTTTTGTCTTTATCTGCTTTGAGAGCAGTATAGATTGAAGGCAGCTCATCAAGATGTGCGTACTTCTTCCGCAGATCAACTATGTGCGAGAACGAGTCGGGGTCAGATGAGTCATAGGCGTAGCAAATAAGATCGCAAGCATCCAATTTGGCTGGATTGTCAAGAATTGCAGGCTCCAGCTCCCCAAGCTCTTCCAGAATGAGATATACTTGCTTTCCGCCAGGCAGCTCAACGCTGTTGACAGCGCGACGGGGCTTGATAGTGGGATGGTATAGGCCATCGAACGGCCGGTTGAGGAAAGAGTCGAGGAGAGCAGATTTGCCTGCCCCTGATGCACCAAGAACGTAACAGAGCACCACGTTGCGCTCAACTCGACCAGGACGTCTTCTTCTCTTGCGGGGCTTGGTTATCTTGAGCGCCGCGGTGATGGGATCCCTGGGATTCGGAGGCTCAAATCCAAGATATGCAAGGTATTCAATAGTTGTCTTGGGTTCGATAAAAGTCGTCATGCTCCATTGAGCCAGCCAACCCTGCAATGTGATATGTCCAGCTTCGTTTCTTACAGTCGAGGAGGGGAATGAGGAGTCGGTCCAAGAACCGGGAAGCCCTGGCGCCGGGGCAAACAGAGCCTCCAGCTCTTGATCATTAAGACCACCATCATTGTCCTTGTCGAAAAGTAAGAAGAGATCCACAAAGAACCTATAGCCGGCAGGGCTCAACTCAGCCGATGAGTACTCTGGGACATCGAACTTTGGCCGGATGAATTTGTCTTCAAGACTTAGACTATCGGTGTAGTGGTATTTTCTAAGGATGATCCAGATAGTCTCATGGCGTCCCTTTTCAGCATAAAGCTTGTTTAGTTGCAGAAATCCTGGTAGGTCAATACCCTTTTCTAGATCGGACGTGGGCAATGACTTTGAGATACTGAGTTTGATGTTGTCGAGATCGTCCGCCGTCAAAGGTTTATCGAAGCACCGTGCCTGGAAGTCTCTCATTTCTTGTTCATTTAGATATCCGTCCTGATCTTTATCACAAAGATAGAATATGCGCCTCAAAGCATCGACGCACAGAGGCTTGAGATGCCCCTCCTTGTAGTCAAAGAGAGGGGCAATTGGATGAGTTACTGCCTTTTGACAAAGGAAAAAGACTTCGTTTACGTTTCGGTGGTCTCGAGCGCTGGTACGGATGCAAGAATCGATTTCACGGAATTCGGCCATGACAGGCAATAATTCCTCCTCGACCACCTGGGGTGTGGTACCCTGACCAGCCAGATCGGATTTGTTGGCACATAAGACAACGGGAACGTTGACACCGAGGGATCGAAAATATGGCATCCAGAACAGTGCTACTCTTTCGTAGCTGTAATGGTCGGCGTAGACAAGAAGGATGACATTACATTTTCGGATCTCTTTGCGTAATGTAGTTCGGTCTTGTGGGCGAGCTGAGGTATCGACGATAGTTGTTGAAACATTCTCGGGAGTGCCAATACTGGGAGGAATAGTGATTTGAGGAAGGACAGGTTGAATTTTGTTGTTGACAAATTGGTCTTTTACGAGAGAAGCGATGAGGCTCGATTTGCCGGTGCTTTCATCACCGCAGACGCAGATGCGTACTGCGCAAGGGAGGTTAGTCATTTGAGCAAAGTAATGTATATATTTGTTGGTTTAAGAGCTCGCGGTGGAGTTGAAGCTAATTAGAGGTTTGTTCGTACCAGCGGCCATGATGGAGGTATTATCGGAGACTTTGGTGGAAGTATGTCGTCATTAAGGTTCCATGCCCAAGAGGGAGCGGTGGTCTGCTGATATCGTGGGTTCGGTCGGTCGAATCGTGGGGAATGAATCGTAGCGGGCGACAACAATGTAAGCGGCAGCAGTTGGATTGGCCAAATTCGGGATTATGGCAATTATTCCAAGATATTCAAGCCAAGGGCCAAGTTGAAGAGAGTCATGAAAGAGTCTTTGTAGAGAATGATACGCTTGGGGCATGTCTCATCTAAATGAGAAACACGACAAGACAGGAGGAGCGGTGCAGCGCAGAGCAACGCAAAGAAGGGGATAAAATACCTAGGTAGTCAGTGCAGTTACTGTAATTCAGACCAAGTGCCAGACCTAAAATTGGACGCTGGTGGCAGAAAAGAAGTGACGCAACGAGCAAGGATTGGATGGTTTGAGGGACGATCAATTAAAGATGCGTCCCGCCTTCCGTGAGTGTGTGTGGTCATGAACCGCCGCCACCGTACGAGCCTGGGTTTTCAGGGAATGAATGACTCCACAGGCCAGGCCCTGGGAGACGAGTCAGCGGATATCACCTGTTAGCTGGCGCCTATTCTTTCCATACAGCCCAGACTTATAGGTGCTCGCTTGGACGCAGTGAATATTGGTTGATACTCCTTTTTATGAATAATTGTTCATGAGCCAGTTGAGTAAAAAAGAGGAACTAACACCGGTTGTAAAGCCAAAACAAAGATGGATGCAATCGATCCATATCTCGCAATGGCCTGTCGTAGCCTCTCTGTGATAAGTCTCGTTCAAAACATCCCAACCTCCATCGATTGAAGGATTCAATGGATATGTGGCATGACTAATGGATCTCGTGCCATGGATGGCAACCCCCCACCAAATGTCCCAGTACGTTGATATCGGTGGCTAGAAGCTCGGGAAACCGATACAATTTTAACGTTTTACAGTCACAGGTCAGCTAACAGATGTGTTTGCGGGATACTCCGACGTTGGACATAACCGTTGCGCCATGCAGAACCCGTGGCTAGAGTCCGACAACCGGGGACTAGGTACAGTATCAAGTTGAATCATCAAAACGCGCATATTGAAATATTAGTGATAGAAGTAGTTTGTATTCTGCTAGCTTGTTTAATGGCAAAATGTCCTAATATTTAAGTCACCTGGGAATTTCCTAGTCCTCCATCTGGAACCCTGGCCGTTAGTGTTTTCCCCAGTTTACCCCACACTATCGTATGCGCCTGCGCCTTCGTCTCATCCGTTTATTCTACTCCAATCCGCTCAATCTTAACCAGTTCTCGGCTATATTCTCCCCGTCTCGCAAGTCTACTTACTGTGTGACTGGCGAGTCAATCGAGCGCCAGGTATAGAACTCACCTCGTTTCGCCATCCTAGGGTTCTTCTTTCCTCCCTAGTGACGTATATCACCTTCCAATTCCGAACGCCGATCTGCTGTGCCTCTCGTCATTCAGCCACCTTCGCCTCTACCTCCAGTATCTGACCTGCCACGAAACGATTAAATATCGCGATAGCTTCATAATTTGTGAAATTGGAGCTCATTACAGACTTACAGGCTACAGACATATAAGAATTCTATATACCGGCATCATGTTGTATGTCCGCTGCCTCCATTGCGCGCATCAGCTGCTTCACATGTAACACAAACTGACACCATGGAATTCCAGTGTTTTACCTCCCCCACCGCGATATCCCACCATGGGGCCTTATGGCGCCGGTGGTATACATCCCGTACCCATGATAGAGACAAACAATACGCTATCGAACCCGACGGGTCCCGAATGGCAATTTCTGGTTGGTGAAGGTAAACAATCGAACTTCTACTCCGTTGTGGTATCTTGACTTACGTTGGCTGAAAACCGATAGGAACATATACACTCAAAGAAGACTTACATCTTGCGACACCTCCGCCTCATCCTTCAGAAGCCACCGTTCCCAACCCGAATCCGCTGTCGACTCTTCCGCAGCCTGCCAGCGCCGGCACTTCAGTATCTCTCATCGCGCTCGAGAGCCGTCCAGCCCCGAACTTTCTATACAAAGGACTCTCTTCAACGACCCTTGCACTGAGCGGTGCTCCATCTAGTATTCAGGAACACCCCAACGAGGGCCGATACTCGGCCGAGGGAGGCAAGACCAGCGAGGATGGACGTACTGGCTCGACAAGCGATGCTCAGGCTACCTCCATTACCATTGGCTCTGCACCTGCCTTTGGCGAAGGAAATGCTTTGCTCACACAGGCGCCGACCAAGGATGTGAACAAGAAGAGGAAGCCTAAGAATAACATGACAAAAAGCAACTCGTCCTTCATCTCTCGTGTCATTGTTAACGAAAGCCTCTCCAAAAAGCTTACAGAACGATCTAATGATGGCCTCTTCGCTTTTGCCAACATCAACCGCGCCTTTCAGTGGCTTGACATGTCATCAACATCAAAGGTTCGTTCATGTATGAAACGGAGCCAGCTTTGAACACCCTACTGATATCATGAGCAGCAAGACTATTTGACTAAAATTCTTTTCACGAAAGCGCACTGTTTATGTCATGACGTAAATATACATACCAAGAGCGTCTCGCACCTCGATGTTATAATGGGTTTCTCAACTGGAGAGGTCATCTGGTGGGAGCCGATCTCGCAACGTTATACACGGCTAAACAAAAATGTGAGATGGCGTTGAGAATCTAGGATTTGAGACGCAAACCGCTGACAGAATACTAAGGGTGCTATTAACGGAACACCAGTGGCAGCGATCCGATGGATTCCAGGATCCGAAAACCTATTTCTGGCTGCCCATATGGATGGTTCGCTGGTGGTTTATGACAAGGAAAAAGAGGATGCCCAATTTAACCCCGAAGAGGAAGCAATCAATGGAAATATGAACGGGACCAGCGGTGAGTCGCTAGATGCCAGCAATGGTGGAACTCATCACAATTCCATTCGCATCAACAAGTCAGTGCATTCCAAAAATCAAAAGGTCAACCCAGTTGCCGCCTGGAAGCTATCGAACCATCGAATCAACGCCTTCACTTTCTCGCCTGATAACCGACACTTGGCTGTTGTCTCCGAGGACGGTACGCTAAGGATTATTGACTATCTGAAGGAAGAGTAAGTCCCTTGCGTCTTATCTCCTCCCTCAAAAGCTTATCTGACTGCTTGACAAGGCTCCTCGACGTGTTCTATTCTTATTATGGAGGACTGACATGTGTTTGTTGGTCTCCAGATGGCCAATACGTGTTGACTGGTGGACAAGACGACCTGATATCTATATGGTCACTGTCAGACTCGGCCCTGGTAGCTAGATGTCAGGGACATCAGTCTTGGGTATCAGCCGTTGCCTTTGACCCTTGGAGATGTGACGAACGAAACTATCGATTCGGCAGTGTAGGAGAAGACGGACGCCTGTGCCTGTGGGACTTCAGTGTCGGCATGCTTCACCGACCCAAAGCGGTATGTGCTAACGGATCGATAACGGTGGAAGGTGTGATGTTACACTGCACCATATTGTGACATCTCTTTTCTACACCATGCCTCCTGACATAGCTCGAAAGCTAACAATGGCTGACTGCTGCAGCAATCTGTACGACATCGTGGATCAATCTCATCGCGTTATACGGCTTTGCAGAGAGCAGAGACGGCCACCACGTCCAACTCACGCTTGCGATCCAACTCAAACTTGGATACCGAAGACGAAGAGATGGCTATCGCACACCCTGTGGAGCCGCGAGCCAGAATTCCCATGCTTCCTCCCGTACTTGTAAGTGTTGATATGAGGGCTGATATGTGATATCTTTCGGTGTGGAAGGTGTCGTAAAACTAACGATGAAATGAAACAGAACAAATCAATTGATACGCACCCAGTGTGTTGGCTGGATTTCACAGAAGACGCTATAATCACAAGCTGCAAGTCGGGTAAGGAACACTAAGTCAAGCTTCGAGTCGATCTTCCGGTCCGATTGGACTATTGAGATCAGCGATCGCTTGTTCCTGGCATAGCTTACACACGCTGACATGTGAATCTCCGAAAATAGGACACTTGAGAACGTGGCTGCGACCTGGATCGGAGCTCACGGCACAGACCAAGGGAGCAGAAGCCCCGGAAGCGACATCATGATGAACGGATCCATGCTGAGTGATGGAAAAAGCTTTCATGAGCTTCGTAACAACGTCGTGACGAATAGAGTTTCAAGATTAGATGTTGTCTTCCTTGTTCTGTGAAGACTCCTGCATAAGGTCCTGTACGCAATGGGGAGTGGTGCTTTGCATTTGAGTCACTGGTTGATTTTAGGGTTGATAGTTTCAATGTGATGTATACTGGACGGAAACCCACATCAGATCTCGGGTTTATTGCAAGTTTTTAGCCCAGGATGCCAACAACTTCATGCCCTTGACAGTTGAGGACCTGCTTGGGCACCGACCGGGATAGTCGAAGAGTCATATAGCTGTTGGGAAACAGTTTTGGGCTGTCTGGCAGTAGTAACGAGTCGGGCCTAATCAATCAGACGTCTCCGTCAAGCCCACATGGTAATGGAGGCTCTTCGGTGAGACAACAAGTTGCCGTGTTTGAGGTCCACAATGGCTGCAGGACCCTGATTTTAGGTATTCGATTTTTTTTTCCCACTCCGAGATATCAGTGGATAGAGACTAGCGCACGTAACGATTACATACATCCAATTGCCGCACGTTTCTAGTAGATAAGCAATGCCAGCCTAGCCAGTATTGCAAAGGAGGCTGAGATACCACTCTTGTTAGCGAGAGACGTCAGATTTGTGAGAGATGACATGACGAGAGATCGTATTGAAGCAGCGGCGTGTCATTATATACGAGACACTGTAATCAGATGCGCGTGCAGTTGCGCAAGCATTGCAATGTGCAAAATAGCGATGTTATTAGATCTTAATTCTTTGATATCAGCCAACGATTTCCTTGACCAATTTGTACACATTGTGCACATAGACTAATGCGAGCTTGTTATTGTACGTCTACCGAGTCGACGGTGCCTGTGCATCAAGCCAAGGACCAGGTCTGTAACTTGAACCTCAAACGCAACGAGTCGAGGCCGCTGGTTATCGCATCTGGACGTGGCTGGTCAGAATAGGGACAAGCATTGAATCTGATCCTTGCAAATCGGGAAGAGGGAGGGGAGCCACTCAGCCCACTAACACGGCCGCTGCCGAACCAAACCATGGACAAGGGTCAGCCAGAACAGACCATCATGCGGTGGCTCACCTGATGGCGTGTGGTATTGTAAATATTGGACACCAGCAACGGAACAAGAGGTGTAGATATAATTCGACGATATATCATGAGGATTAGGAAGACACAGGGGGGGGGCTTTTCGAGAAAGGAACAAAAACCCCGACGTTGTGCTTCTGGGGTTCCAGTTATTGCTTGAATTTTGAATATGAAGCATGTAGTTATCAGCAACTTGCACTGACACGAGCTTCTCCTGAGAACTGATGAGAAGCCTCTGGCCTCTGGTTTGTTGTGAACTTGCGGTGACTCGTTGACGAGGAATTTCGTTCTTCGGCTAGGCTGATTGGCTCGGGAAGCAAGAGTCCATCTGTAGCGATTATCGGTATTGAATATCCGGTCCATGTCTGTAACAAATCAACGACCAACTAAACCGAAAGAGTTTTATGCTTGGCGCGGCGATACGCAGCTTGCGTATGTACTCGACAAGGCTGATTGCTATGCTCGCTAGACTGGGTCCGGTACTCTAGACTTCCGAATCGAAGGCCCAATTTTCAAGAATAAAAACCTCAACAATTGACTCCATAGACTTGCTTCCCGTATTGGCCCAAACGAAAATGCGTTATCGGAGCCTTGAAACACTATGTGACTGAAAAAGACACAGCGGGCAACCTGAGTCGCACTTGAGGCGGCTTTCTCAATGACACGCCGACGCAGAGCCGTTGTATCCCCGAAACGTGCACAGGATGCCGATTTCCTTGACACTTCCATGCATGAAATAAAGTTTGAGTACCTGAGGCTGAATTGATGCAACACCGCCACAGATAAACTGACTAGCTTAAAAGAGACATCCGAGCTTACAAGTACTCGTCTTGATGAGCCAGATCTTCTTTGTCGGTCACCTCGGTGCTTTATCACTAGGTATAGTGGCCGTGGACGGGCGCTTGTTTGATGGAGACAAGCCAAATCGGAAGGGCTAGCTTAGATACGACATGGTTGTCGTCAATAAACCGTTGAATTGTACGGTAGTTAAGTATAACCGCACGTGTAAAAAGCGAGTTCGCGTTTCCCCGGTCCAGGACCCGATATGCACTGCCATGAGGACGTACATGTAAAGAACAATTCAACGGCTGCTCTCATTTGTCCGGCTAAAGGTAAGTCTGAACGCGGTCTTCACTGGCGTGATTATTGTGACCTAGATCGAATCAGTGCATAGGTAGATTTGAATAGTTTGGGTATGGATCGATCGCAAAGGGATTCCGGGCCAGGGCCGGTTCCGTTCAAAGTCTGGGGCCTACTAGTCCAGAAGAGACTGTCCCGAGCCTTCAGATGCTCAATACATTTCGGTTGGTTATCATGGATTGCTGGAGGCATCAGGGTGTTGCAACAGCAGTCTCGTGCCCCCAATTCTAGAACACCATGTACTGTATCTGTCCAGCACATGTGCCAGTCATAGTGCTATGGCTGAGAATCATATGACGAGTACCAAATACTGCCGCGCGTGCGAGGATCTGCAGAATAGCAAGTATATTGAACATGCTGTCTGATGGTTCCAAGGGCTACTCCAAAGAGCGACAAAGGCGCCGGTTCCCAAATAGGATGATGTGACAAATTTGGTTGGCTGAGAGCCTTGTTTCGCGATAAGCAGCGAACCGATAGCGAATATTCAAAAACGACGAGAGAAAATATCCCGTGCTATGACCGTGCGCCACAACAAAATGCCTGGTATTGGCCTTTACACTGGTGACTGACTTGAGAAAAGCACTAGGTATTAGCGGAGCCGCAAGAATGAAAGATAGAATAGGATGGAGAAGAGAGAAGAGAATCCGAGGCTTGAACCCGCTGCCAAACTCGACGCATTCCTGACATGACTCTCCATGACCTTGTCACTCGCCGTTTGCAGACTGTATGCTTGTCCTGGAATCAAGGTTGAACAACTCAGAGTATGACCGGGTTTGGCATCGAAATGTATAGCGGGTTTCGGCGTGGGGGTCGTCGAGGCCGCCTTTCTCGCCTTGATTTTGTTTGGCATTCATCCATGGATGATTATCGAACAAGGTACGTACCGCAGACTTCAACCCCTTTCACGATAATAGACCGGCTTTAATGTCTGAGTTGATGTCAGGGTGAGATACTATGTCAGGACAAATATGCAGTTGAGGATACAGGAACTTGAAGCAGCAGCGACAATTTCATCGTAAGCTGTCCTGGCTGTGCCTTCCCGTTCGTATCCTCGTTTGGGAAAGTCCGAGGTGCTCAGCTCAATGATGACCCAGTGTGGCAGGCGCCTTGTAGTAGGTATCTACCATAGTACGTAGGTATGATCACGCTCACCACCATAAAGAGTGTCTAGGAAGGAGCGATCTCAATCAATGTTTATTTGAAATCAAGTAATTCCAACTGCCGTCAGCTTTTAAGGGCGGTACGCAGCTACTTACGGATATTTATCTATCTACAGTTCAACCGTCAATGAATTCTCGGCGTTACGACGCCACGCAGCACAGACGCTCGGTGTAGCGTTGAAACTGCAGGCCAAAAGCTTCCATCAGGCTTCGATAGCACCAACGAATCGTCCCGACTCATGCAACAAACTCAAGGTTCCCAGCCTCAACCTGTTGGTCGGCGTTTCCGCCCCACCATCCCTTGTACGTTACAGGGCTTCAAACGTCTTGGACTTGTTCCGTCAGTAGGTATCAATCAATCAATCATTGAGAGTCTCTTGCGTGCTTCGGCCTAACCACAGTGGCTCTCGCTAGTGAGTCAAAAAGAGGCCGAGACAATTTACGACAAGAAGCCTGGGCTTTTTTTTAGGATCCTCTTATCGACATTAAAGATTGCGACATATTACCTATCTCAGTTTTGGGTAATGATCCCAAGTCATTTGCGGTTTGCCAACGTTTCGTCGTTTCCCGTTTCCTCCGGCCCGCCATCATCCGACGCCCGTTGACCTTCGCAACCTTCCGGCACGTACGATGTACGAATAGCTGATACATGATACTTGCAGCCAGATCAGGGCAGCACAGTACCTTTCCTGCGTCAACCGCGCCATGTCGCCATAGCGATCTGCCCGGCTTTGCGTGCGGTAACTGAATTGAAGCTGTCGGCAGGGCAGAATAGACCTTGTTATCAGTTATCATAAAAGAGGCTTGGATCATGCCCTAGTCGCTGGCATGACAGGGGTGGTATCACTGAATTGATTGATTGATTGATTGCCATGACCTGCTTGGGTCGAGGATATCCAGTCGGTCATGATCACAACCAGATGCGAGCATCGAATGTCATGCTAATCTTTTCTATTTCTTCCGCGTCCTTTGCATTTTCCCATATTTTCTTTTCAGAATTGAGAGCATCATCAAGCTCCACACCCATATTACTGGAAAAGTACATGACTGTCGCCCCCCAATTGCTGCCCTGGTCCACCTAGCTTCTTCCGTCTTCTTCGTGCCCGCCGCCCGCCTCTTTGTTCATCATATCCGTATCTTTTTTTCATACCAGGCATTTGAATGAGAAATCTTAGTGAGACCGACCGACACGGTGGGCGTCTTATCAGAACAAGACCCTCTTTTTCTACTTTTATCACATCCTCCATCGCAATTCCGACTCCACCAAACGCCGCGCCGCTTGATCTGCTCTGCTTCGCGCTATCTTCTTGTCGCCTCCCATTGCATTGCATGGAACTTCCATTACCCAACCCTTGTTTGACCTGACCCTCATGGGTTTGGACTTTTCTTGATCTCGCAGCCCCACCCAACTTTTCTACATAGAGGCTGTACTGTCTGTACCCACACATCCCGCCGACTCGTGCGTGGCTTGCGCTGTTGTAGCTCGTCACCTTGCGCACTCGCTCGACTTAGCCGTGATCCTAAATAAAAGCGTTCCATCTCCTCCAATTTATTCTTCTTTTCCTTCTAGTTCCCTTTCTTGGCATATCACCAGCCAAGTCCTATTTTGTCTCCTCCTATGCTGCTTCGCAGCAAATCGCAACCACTTATACGACATAATACGTTATCATGCCGTCCTTTAAGCCTTTCGCTTCAGTGACGGGGCGGAACTCATATAGTCTTTTCGATATTCGGTATGATCATACTCATCAGTCATGACTAAATTGCCTAGGATTACGTACTAACTGAACCTGATGTCAAGTCTAGATAGCGATTTTATAGTCTTTCGCGGTAGTGACCATGAATCATCTGGCCAAGTTCTCAAAGGCACACTAGTCTTGTGTCTACAAACATCCCTAAAAATCGAAGATGTCAGACTACGACTTGTTGGAACTCTGCGCCATGCGTAAGTTTCTCCAATACTCGACTCCAAGACTAATGTCACTTGAGGATAGTAACTGACTCTATACAGCTGGGCTGATCCCAGAGGTAGTGCTCCCGGTGTTTCGGGCCAAAAGGTTGACAAGACGCAAACGATACTCGAGCACCGATGGGCGCCTTTTGTCGGCACTCACGGCAAGAGCATGACACTTCCCGCCGGAAACTACGAATGGCCTTTCGAGTACATGCTTCCAGGCAACATGGCTGAGAGTGTCGAGGGTATTCCTGAAGCATCCATCACATACAGACTGAGGGCAACCGTCGGACGGGGAAAGCTTGCATACGATCTACACGCCAACAAGCACCTTCGAATTATCAGGACATTGGAGCCCGGCGCTTTGGAATTCCTCCATGCTATGAGTGTTGAGAACATTTGGCCTAACAAGGTTGATTACTCAATTATTATCCCGCAAAAGGCAGTAGTCTTTGGCGGCCTGGTTACAATGGAGATGCGATTCACGCCTCTTCTCAAAGGACTTGAGTTGGGTGATATTACGGCAAGATTGATGGAGGTTCGCGAGTGTTATGTTCAAGGAACTGGCTCAAGTTACGGCACTAAGGAGCACCGAACAGAGCGCGAGGTTTCAATGTGGAAATTTGAGGTTTCGAGAGAAGAGCACTGGCAAGATATGATTGAGGATACTGGCCAAGAAGGCTGGGCTGTGACTAAGAAGCTCAACCTTCCCAAGAGACTGCGCCAGTGCGTTCAAGATTTGAACCACCATGGTATCAAGGTCCGTCACAAAATTAAGCTGACTGTGGCACTCTGCAACCCCGATGGTCATATCTCTGAGGTAAGTCAATCTTTGACGAAATTTACTGAGTCTTTATTCATTAACACCTTTCCCCATAGCTGCGAGCAACACTGCCTGTGTCAATTTTTATCTCACCCAACATGCCTCTTGATGAAGAAGGTAATCTGGTCGACCAGACACCAACCACACCCAACAACGAGCGGGAGCTCTCGACCATTGCTCCCCCAGGATATGGCGAACATGTCCTTGACCAGCTGTATGAAGACGTTGACGTTAGTGGATTCCAGACACCTGGGTTTCAGTCCGGCGTTAGCAGTCCATTCTATGCCCAGTCACGGGCAGGCTCGAATGAAAATCTCGCAGCACTTGCACACAGCCGACCTGTTGCTCCCGCAGCACTTTCATCTCGACTCGCTGATGTATCGCTCGACCCTTCTCGAAGAACAACCTCCTCTACCTCTCTGGGCTCACTAGGCTCATCTGGGTTCATGTCACCCACGTCAGCACCCCAGGGCCCAGCTCCGCGATCTGAACCCGCAACTGCAGCACTCACCAGGTCCAACAGTTCCGAAGACTCATCACGCAACTCCGCCGAGCATGTTGATCTTGATGTCTCCGATTTGACTGAACTTAATAAGGTACCTAGCTACCAGACAGCTGTCAAAACCCCAGCTCGCTCACGTGCTGGCACTGGAGATCTGCTTCTGCCAGATTACCAAACGGCGCTTAGCGCTCCCAGGACACCACCTGCTACAGATCACCCAGCAGATCCTCTAGGCACAATCTCAGAGGATCTGGATGGTGAGGATCATACTCAGCATGTATCGCGCCCAGCCAGCTGGATTGGTAGTGGCCGCGCTTATACTGATGATGCCTCAACATACAGAAGGATGCATCCCTCGCAGAACCGAAATCAAGTTTTCTAAACGGGGCATCTGGACTTCTCTTTCCCTAATTTTACGTGTTTCATCACTTGTTTGGATATGTTTCATGAGCCTCATAGGGCTTGACGGCGTTTATGTTTTATCAGGTATGGGAGATATCGAACCATGGGAACCATAGACAAGGCGTACTTTTGATGATGAGCTCTTTGGCTCGGATGACATACACGATATTCAGTACAGAGCAATGCATAGGGTAAAATGATGGACGAAGGATGATACTTGTATAATTAATACCCTTGAAGGATATGATGGTAAAAAAGGATGATAAACCAGATGTTGAACGTGTTCAAACTATTTGGTTACCAGTTCCTTGCGCTGGGAATTGAAATTGGATTCCAGAAACCGATATCTCAAACGGTGAATGATTACTATTTCTTGATAATGACATAAGGGGCGTTGAAGATTTGGTGGCGAATTATCGAAATTCTTCGGCACTCGGTAACATCCGTACAAAAGCTTGTTGGACTACACAATATTTATTAGTGGATCATAATTCGATCTAGTGATAGTAAAAGTGTGTTGACATTACCGTCTCGAGAAGTATGAAAGAATATGTTGAGGTATGGTGAGGAAGAGGGAGTTTTCGAGAATGGAATTCCACCTTGTATATGGCTGGTGTCTTCTCGAGGTCCTATTTCGTATATTCTAGCATCTTTAAACTGTGTTATGGTTGAAGTATCAGTATCATGTAGTATTTCGACAGAGGGAGCCAAGGCCAAGCTTTGGGATGGACACAATCTCTTGTATCTATACCAAGCTTGTCCTAGTCTTGGTGTCGGTGCGACACAAAATTCAAGGGACCACGCACAAAGTTTGTGGTAGTTGGCAGACGATTGACGTCATTACCTGTAATTTATGTTGGAGTTTATGGTATGCAGTGTAAATGTTTGTCCTATGACCGCGAGGGTTGAGAGATAGATAGATTGACTTGCCGCTAGTGAATTATCGGAGATTTGATGTAAAGTGATCATCAGCTGGAAGAAGAAGAAGAGAATCAACATCTGCTGGCGTTGATCCTTGAATAGCTGAAACTGGGGATACAGAGTGAGTAGTACAGAAGCACAATTATATGTTGCATGAAGAGTCTCAGCTACCACCGGGCTCCCTTCTATAGGTTGGTGTCTTTATTAGCGCTGGACCTTCAGCTCTTCATGGCTGTCTCAACAACCCCTCCCAACTAAAGTGGCCTAATCTTCGACGTCATCTTAGCTCTCCTGGCGATCCCTCGTTTGGGTACGGTACTGTATAGTAGCACATTATTTATCTACGACGTCAACTCTGCCAAGAAAATCTGGACAGATTAACATTCTTCCTCTGATATATAAGCTAGGTTTCTACCCCTGCAAAGAGGATCGGAAAAGAAGCTCATAACCCTTGACCGTGATACCCCTCCCTCCCTGTCTGCCAAGCTTAGACAGTGAAATCTAATCTCAACACTATCTACCTACATATATATTCCTTCCTGCACATCATCCCTCCTTCGCCCCTTTGGCCAACAGCAAAACCAAAACCAAATCGCTTAATTCTTATCGCCCAACATGGCTTCACCTACAGGAACTGAGCTGCCCTCGAGGGCTACCACTGGCTTTAGCACTGCTAGCGAAGATGCCATTCCAGAAGTTGACCCCTCAAGCGTATGTCACCCGACTTCTCCCTGTGCAACTTGAGCTACACATCAAGCATGCAATTCTTGAAGAGATTGGGACTGATTCTTTCCATGTAGACTGCTGGTTTGCTCGCTGAGCGACTCCAGGCATGGAAGCATGCTGTCGGTTACATAGAGGATTATATGAAGGCCATGGAGAAGATCCATGGCCACCACGCCAAAGAATATGAGAGGGCGCTCAAGGTGAGTTTGACCTAGTTCACAATTTTACTTCCTTCAAGCCAGTAGAACCATAGCGCTAACGCAATGCTCAATAGGCCATCAACAATCCCCTCAAGGAGGGTCACCACTTCGACCAGAGCCTGGGCGGTGTTGCCGGCTTCTTCGAGAACATGCGATCCAACACGCAGTCACTCATCAACACCAACATCGAGACCGAAAAGAGCATCAAGGGCTCCGTCCTCCCCGTCCTCGAACGCCTGCACAAGGAGATCAAGCACAAGGCCAAGGAGCTCGCCCATGGCGCCGAGAAGGGAGCAAAAGAAGTCGAAAAGGCTCGCAACACCACGCAAAAGCAGATCGAGCTGCTTGGACAACATACGGCTTCTTTTGACTCGGCTGGAGGTCATATTAACAGTCATGACGATCCTTATGTTGTTTATCGCGGTGTCCTGCACCGTCTGAACGGCCAGGTCATTGCTGAGAACAATCACCGCAATGATCTGATTGCTGTCCAGAACAACTTCCAGAGCTTCGAGGCTCACATTATTGAGGTTGTCCAGCAGGCCATGGAAGCTTTCACACAGCTTGCTGGTGGACAGGCTGACAAGACCCGCGCTCTGTACAATGACCAGCTTTCCGTCATCCAACGCGTCGCGCCTGACTTTGAATGGAATGCCTTCAAGGCCCGCAGTGCCGACCGCCTCGTGGACCCCAACGAGCCCGCGCGCTCCGTCGACGCGATCCAGTTCCCCAATATGGATCACAGTGCGACCAAGGTTTTGATCGAGGGTTCCTTGGAGCGCAAGTCGCGTAACAAGCTGTCGTGGGGCTACTCGACTGGTTACTACGTGGTCACGCCCTCCAAGTTTCTCCATGAGTTCAAGGACTCGGATAACAACCGCCAGGACCCTAAGCCAGAGCTTTCTATTTACCTCCCCGAAGCTGTTATTGGCACCGTTCAAGGCGAGAAGTTCAGTGTCAAGGGCAAGGACAAGTCCAAGACCATGAGCAGCAAGCTCACCGGCTCCACTGAGCTCAATTTCAAGGCGCACACAGCTGCTGATGCTCAGAAATGGTTCCAGGTCCTCTCAGAATGCGGCAAGACTACAGCTCCCTTGAGCACAGGTTCCAGCCCTGCTGGTTCTGCGCCCACGTCGCCCAACCCTCAGGTCACTGCTGACCCCATTGACGCCAAGGTCCAGTCTCCCGTTACTCCCGTGACTCCTGCCACTGAGCATGGCGCTCAAGAGGCCGGTGTTGTTGGCGGTGAGGCTCCTGCACCAGCTCCGGCGGCAATTGAGAAGAAGGAGACGGCAGTCTAAGAGTTGGAATGAGGCGGACGAAGGGTGACAGCCATTGCGTCCAAGGCTCTGCACAATTGATTTGAATGGACGGAGTTCTCTATACCCAGTCCTGCATACACAGGCAACAATTGTTTTTTTTTCGTCTTTTGATTTGACTGTGGTTCAAAGTGAGGCTGGCGGCGAGGACAGCATCATAACGCTGGGGGTGACGATGCTATTGACGTGGCTTTTGGTGGTTTGGGAAGAGAGGGATGAAAAGAACGAGTCCGTCCTTGTTGCCTTAATTAGTGTTGGAGGCTTGGATTGCGGAAGGATGAAAAATTAATGTGGATGTGATTGCATTGGATGTGTTGTTATCAAGTTGGCTTATACCTACCTCAATACCTACTTTACTTTACTTTACCTATATTCGAATTATACAATTTCACTCCTATGAACCGAAACCCCCTTGCGTTTGATTCACGTTGATTCACGTAATATACTAGCTATGTAGGAATATGGTCAGACATGGTCAGCCGAGTTTCTATTTTTTTTTTTTTTGTCACACTCCATGCCAGCCACGTTGAGCTCCGAAGCAATTGATTGAAAAGATGATGTTTGACTGCGATGGCATGAATTCACAGCGCATTACCAAATCACAAGGAGCCCAATATCGATACGGGGAACATGGCGGTCAGAAGCCCGGCTGAATGGTATGCATGTGCCTATGTGCGATAGTCAGCATGGCTTACATATGCAGCCTTGGCAGTATTATCGTGGGACATGCGAACCAGTGGCTGTGAGAAACTGGGTAACAATTACAACCTCGATCGAGAGCAACTTATGCGGCAATATAAAGACTCATCAAAGAATGAGGCGAGCAGATGCGATGCAGCACATTATAATCACTTCGCTGTGTTACACTTTCAGGCCTTGGGTGCCAACCGTTTCGACTGTTTGAGACTCGATATAGCCATCTGGTTGGTTGTTCAGACTAAGCAGGGCGAAAGAGTGAAGCAACGCGCGTGGGATGCCTTAAAAAAAAACATCGCGAGCGAGTGAGTAGGTGGCCAAGGCAACCAAATCTATCACAATGCAGGGATTGTAAGTATCACCAGGCTTTTGCGGAAAAGTGAACATAAGATGCAGTTTTGTCTTGTTTGTTATAGATGACTTGTCATTCAAGGATATTGTTCCTGTAAGCATTTGCTATTGCAAGATATGCATATCCTCTTTCTTTTTGAACAGTAGAGTCACTGTCAAGATAGAATCGTACTGGTCTATCACAACTGTGTGTAGGCGGGCGGAATAGCACGGATGAGGCTGAGAACGAACTGCCTAATGCTCTACACCCTCTTTTCAATTCCTGCCTCTCTCACCGGGCAAATTCAAGGATGCAGCTGTTTCAGGGGCATGTAGCACAACCCACCAAGTATCGCCATCTCGTCATATATATGCGAAGAACGATGTTTTACAAGGCACTCAGAGACCGCCAGTTGAACGCACTTGCACAAGTCCGCCCTGTTTTATACACCAAACATAACTTGCTAGTTGAAATCTCTTCACATTAATGTATATATAATCTAATGTCTGCCTTGCGCGGACGCCTTCAACGCCACTTACTATGACCAGGCTCAGAAAGAGTCGTTACGAAACAAAAAGGTACTGCAAAAGTACCGAATAAGGCTCTGACAAGCAACTCAAAAGATGGTCCAAGGCCGGTAGAGTTGCTTGACCCCCTTTATTCAATAGCTTTTCCTGTCCTCCTGGGCTAATTTCGATTTTACTTCTTATATTCTTGGAAGGTTAAACAGAACTTCCAACACCACCAGCTTCAACCACCACCAGAGCTTCTAACATACAGCAATATCAAAAGATCAAATTGATTTACCTATAGGGAGTAAACGACTTTGTTGTTGATTTGTA
Source organism: Fusarium algeriense (assembly GCA_002982035.1). Lineage (NCBI taxonomy): Eukaryota > Fungi > Ascomycota > Sordariomycetes > Hypocreales > Nectriaceae > Fusarium > Fusarium algeriense. Next base: position 43,759 of record PVPY01000112.1, read on the forward strand.
CACTCCGATGCTCGTCAAGATTGTTCCTATTGCCACAGCCTTGATCATCGCAGGCTAGGAGCAAAAGGCATCGCAAACACACAAGCAATAACTCATCTTTTCAAAAGGCAGCGCACGACTTCAGCACCCAATCAAAAACACCAAGGCACTATAATCCACAGGAAAAATGATGGCCAAGCCATGGAACGAACACCAGGGAACTATCATCAAGCTGTACATCAAGGAGGGTAGAACCCTCAAGGATGTACGCAACATTATGAAGATGAAGTACAACTTTGACGCATCGTGAGTTTCTTTAATTCCCATCTTTCCACTTCGATTCTACTAGAATTATGAAAATTCTATTTGGTCTTTATCATGAAAAGGTTGGGGAAATGTTGTTTGGCTGACTGCTACCACAGAATCCGCTCATATCGCCAGCACTTTGATATTTGGGAAATTGGAAAATACACTTGTAAGAAACGAAATGAGCGCCGACGTCGATCCCTTAACAAGAGCCTGTCTCTTTCTCCGCCACAGGCTCTTTCAGACGTGGTTATCAAGCAAGAAGAAGGAAGCTCACCAGCTTCTTCGTCCGACTCGAGCCCCAGGAGCCGACGCTCGTCAGAGCAGAAGCCTCTGCCTGTGTTGAAGCAGCCTATTCTGTATCCAAACTTTTTCCAGGACCAACTGCGACCTCAGGACGATGCGCAGGCCAAGATTGATACTTCTCGGGCGCCGCTCTGGGAAGGCCTGGACATAGGCATGTTTCGCAGCACCCAGCCTACCCAAGGCATGTTGCCATCGTGCGTATATCCATCTGACAAGTGCCTTGAGGAAAAGCATTAACATGGCATATGCAGAACCATGCCAATTCAGCCTTACAATGAGGCTACAAGCTGGCCAGTGGCTCGAGGTGCACCGCCCTACCTCAATAGCCCTCCGCAGCCCTTTGGTCGACCGCAGTTTGAGGCCATGGTCCCGCGATATGTACCTGACCAACCTTTGTATCCTCGCGATATTGCCTTCCGGTCGGGTCTGCGAGCTCCAGATTTGTCTGCCGGCAGACCAAATCCAGGTGATTTGCTGCACCGTATGGTTGGCCATCATGGCGTGGCACAGGGCTAGAAGACATGTAGACAATAGATGGCTGGAGTGTATCTCACTTACACAATCTTTCTGCGAGGCAGGCCAGTAAAGGATAGAGGGGAATATCATTGGGTCACACTCCTTTCGTAAAGGGAACTCGGACAAACGATGGCTTCATCTCGGCACGTCTCATATTGAATATATACGTTATACTATTATGGAATTAAGATAGTTTGTTTCCACTTACCGGTCTCATCGATCTGATTATTGTCTGGCAAGAGAGCTCAAAGAGATCAAGACGCTCTCTATCACCATAACGGGAATGAGTCGAAGTATGCTACAGTTTGTCGCTTGACAAGTTGGTGATCAGAACCATGACGCTGCTACAAGCCAGGCCATCTACGCCAACACCCGTATGATGTACTTTAACAACAAACCTTAAGTCATGTTAGCTGCTTGTCACAATTAAGTTGGCAGATAGCAAAAAGAGTATGGAACAAAATTTTCAGGGTAAGGTGCCTTGTCACAGGCGTTATCGTCAAAGCAATATGGCTACGTTGACCGTCGTGATATTGTAACATCATTTGATGAGGGATTGAGGGGGGAGTTGAGAAAGTAACTAACCTAGTACTGGAGTCGAGCCCTTGAGGGAGTGAGTGGCAAGGTGACTGGAGTATGCTTTCGAGATGTCAGCCGCCTATCGCTGAAAAGACTGCATTGACGTTTCGTGAAGCATCTCGATCAGGGGATAAATGAATTGTCGTCGTAGCGTAAGCTCGGACATATGCTTGTCGTTTTCATTTTGGATCATCACGGAAATGATAGAGTGTGTATGCAAGGGCCAGTTGGCTACTCACGTCTCGACTGCCTGATATTGGGTTAGCACAAGTTACCCAGTACTTTCGAGCAAATTTGTAACAGAATCGCATGTCAGGAAATGCATGAATGGTAAGGTAAGATGGTGTCTGCATCGAAAACTCGTATAAGACTCGTCATCTGATGTTCATCAGGGAAGCGAGGGTGCTGCTGAGATATGCGAGAATAACTTACGATTCAATGATTGGAGCCAGTCATGCTTGGAAATATAGGGTTGAGTAACAAAGTACTAGCACTCGAGGTACGTTAGCCTCAGTGAATCGAAAACATCCAGCGAGTGAAAGTCGAGTGTGACGAGTCAGTGGGCGAGGTTTTCTAGGCCTGCCGCAAAGTGGCTTTTCTTGCTCATGTGCATGATTCGGAGCCCAGTGCCGCTTCATCATGAAAGGTCGAGAGCGGGTCGAGATGAGATATCGCATACCTTGCTAGCATCTAGTCTTTTTTTTTTTTAAGTCAGCGAAAGCTACTTATGCATGACAACAATTGTGAAAAATGAGTCTCAATCAGAAATAGCCATTTTATATCGTCAAAGAAGAACTCAGCCGGTAATTTCCAGCGTATATTGTAAAAGAAATGATCATCACGAGAGACGGGACAGGAGTACGCGAACGCGCTTCATTTCAACATACCATTTCAGCCCATGTCAGGCACGGGGGAAAGCTTGAGCATTCTCGCAATGATCCACCGCTTGGTGATGAAAGAGCTATTAAATAGTCAGCGCGTATTCAAAGCTTGCAGAGTGCAAAAGCAAAGGCGTGATGGTTGTCTTTCAGACTGACGTGTAAAAAAGAGGTTTCATTCCATTTAGGTCAAAGACTCTAGTTTGCGGTGTAAGGTGTCATCAGGAAGAAAGGAGTAGCCGCGCAAGATATTGCATGTTCTAGAACGTACCTCAGCTTGATTATTGTTTGTTGCTGTGTTTGTTGGAAAAAAGTGAAGAGCTTGGAGAGGTGAAAGTTTTTGTAGAGAAAAAGCACGGACAAAACTTACAATGTGGGGAGGTGCGGGTCCTTATTCTTCCGCTGCCGGATCTCCTTGGCGGACCAGAACTGTGTTCGGCGACGAATGACGACGATCCACCTCGAGAAAACTCAGTAAAATATGGATCATCTTAACTGAATTTAAGATTGCAAGTCTCGAGCTACAAGGATTAAGGTGGAGTAATTGACTTTTGCGTAGTGGTGAGTAAATCTGAGGTTGGCTGTGGCCTTTGATTCTCTACTCTCATCACGTGATATCGCGTCTGGAGCAACCATTCTCACGCGCCTTTCGTGTCATGAGTCTGTGACACCATGAATTTCTCCTTACCGCCTGTAGACACAATAAACCGATCCTAATTGCATACCAAGATGCCTGAGATTGCAGAAGGTCTGTCTGAGATTTGAAACTTGATGTAAAGATCTAATTGCTCAGCCTGAAACAGTTGCACGTATTGTCCATTTCCTACGCCTTCATGTGGTAGGGAAGCGCATCGTATCAGCTTCTGCTATAGATGACAAGAATGTGTTCGGCAAAGTTGGTACAAGTGGCGAAGAAGTAGAAGCTGCTTTGAAGGGAAAGAAGGTTAGAGATCACCTGCTATAACCAGTGTTCAACATGCTTATTATTCTAGATCATTTCTGCAGGAAGCCAAGGGAAATACTTTTGGTGAGCTTGTTCACGCAATTACTCCAGGATCAGACCAACTTATCAACGATAGGATAACCCTCGAAAAGCCTCCACATCTAGTCATGCATTTTGGAATGACAGGTTAGTTTCCAAGGCACGAAGCTAGCGAAAACTAAATTGATGAGACAGGTTGGATGCACATCAAGGATGAACAAACGGCATATACCAACTACTACAAAAAGATGAAGGAGGGTGAACACGAGCAATGGCCACCTAAGTTCTGGAAGTTCCAGTTCAAAACTGAAGGTTCCCCTGGCGTTGAAGTAGCCTTCACAGATGCGCGTAGGTTTGGTCGCGTGCGACTTGTCGACTGTCCCGGAGACCAGATAAGAAAGCATTCGCCTCTGGTTGAGAACGGCCCGGATCCGGTTGTAGATCTCGACCGGTTCACCGAGGATTACTTGCGTTCCAAGATGCGAGCCCGGCATGTTCCTATCAAGGCTCTTCTACTAGACCAAGCGATGATAAGTGGAATCGGCAACTGGGTTGCTGACGAAACACTATACCAAGCCAAACTTCACCCTGAACAATACTGCGACCAGTTCAGTGATGCCCAAATCACTACTCTTTACGAAATGATTCGCTATGTCTGCCAAACAGCAGTTGATAAGTTGGGAGACTCAGACGAGTTCCCTGAGCACTGGCTCTTCAACTACAGATGGGGGAAAGGCGCAAAGGGTGCAGCGACTAAACTTCCCAATGGTGAAAAGTTGGCCTTTCTCACAGTTGGCGGGCGAACAAGTTGTTATGCGCCTGGTGTGCAGAAAAAGACAGGGAATATAGCTCCCGGGATCAAAGAGGAGCCTCTCGAAGATAAGGCCGAAATGAAAGCTCCCAAGAAGTCAAGGAAGAAGTCACCAGATGAAGACGAAGACAATGCTCCACCTTCCAAGAAGAAGCGCACAAAAGGTGTCAAGAAGGAGATGAATGGCGATGTCCAAAAGAAGGAAGATGCTGCGAAAGAAGCTAAGCCAGATCTCGGGCGGAGACGGTCTACTCGCCCAAGGAAGTAGATGTGTGGCCTGGCCCTTGCGGTTCAAGGAGACTTGGGGCCTCTGGTCAGGGAGCAAAAGAGAACTAGTAAAGGTTCTGCTCATCTTATGTTGTCAGAATTGACTCAGTCATTCAAGACTGAGGCCTCGAATACCTATTCTTACAAGCCTTCCCTAAGGAATCTTGGATGTCCCTCATCATGAGTTGCTTTATGTATGACAACGTCTGGCTAAGTCATTGTTTATTATCAGGCAGGGTAGAAAATAGAATGTTTGATCAAGTAAACCAAAGCCTACCTAGGTACTGAGCATGAGACTCATGTTGACTCAATGGGGGATTACATGGCCTGACGAAGAATCTACACACGGTCTGGACCTAGAGCTGCTACAAATGACTTGACAACGCTAACTTCTAACCAAATTGGCTATACAAATCAAGGACAAGTATGAATGAGAGGAGGGATATCTTTTTCGTTGTCTTTTCAACCGCCACTTTTCGGGACGCCATAAAACCCAGTCTATGCCAAATACCCCTGAGAATCCAGAAACAGATGCGAGAAATACGTGAAGCAACGAGTATAGAGTTTCGTCAAACATCAACCGCCATGTGGATGTGCGTGAAGATGAATCAAGTAGAACAACCGGCCACTTGCCCGCCATATTCCCATCAAATTTATCAAGAACCATTCCGTATGTCAATTGCCATTTAATTGCCATTGGACTCAGCGCCATTAGCCTCAAGTTTTCCCTCAGTCTTCTCAACATAGGCAACCAGGTCAGCAATGGTACAGACTTTCAATCCCCACTTTCGGGCAAAAGTGATACAATCCTCGCCTCTCAACATGCCATGGTTATGACGAAGAGCCTGACCGGGAGTTTCCTCGCCGTCGTCGACAATCTCACAAATAGCCGCAGCATGTGCCTTGCCAGCTAGTCGGCAGAACTCAATAGCAGCCTCGGTATGACCTGGTCGCTGTCTGACACCACCTGGACGAGCTCGCAGAGGAAGGACATGACCTGGACGACGGAAGCTATCAGGACGTGCGTTGGGATCGGCAAGGGTTCGGCAGGCTAGAGCGCGGTCGCGAGCACTGATTCCGGTTGAGACAGAGGGGTCGGCTGAGTCAACTGAGATGGTATAAGCGGTGCCTCGAAAGTCCTGATTGTTGGGAACCATCTGAGGGAGATCGAGAGAGGTAGTGAGAGCAGGAGAGAGAGGAACGCAGACGTAGCCGGAAGAGTGGTGGATGAGGAAGCCCATTTTCTCGGTTGTAACGTCTTCAGCAGCAATGATCAAATCGGCTTCGTTCTCTCGCGAAGGGTCATCAAGCACGACGAGAAATTCTCCATTTCCTGTCGCAATCAATATTAACGCAGTGACACATGACGCAGACGTAGGAAACACATACGGAAAGCCTCAATCGACTCAGGGATTGAGTCAAACTTGTTCTGGGGGATTGTTGCGGGCATCTTGAGGCTGTGATAGGGAATAATGGGAGGAGGAGTCGGGCAGCGCAACAAATTGAGCGTTCAGTAGCGATTGGATTTCCTGAGAAAGCTTGGCGTCTCGACCTCGGCTTGTGACTGCGTTTGCGACGGGATGCACGAGGAGAGCGGGTTCGGAGGCGGAGACGGAAGCGGCAGCGATACGCGGGGTTTGACGAGGGGAACGGAACTGATTTTTGATTTTTTTTTTGGTCCGGAGACAGGACACTGACTGATACGGGATCCGGTGATTGTTAAGCACCAAGTATATATAGTAAGCGCAGAATCAATTGAGGGAGTAATGATCCAAGTGATTACGAGGGAACCATAAATATCAAATATGTATGCTCGGATACGGCATTTGATTCTCGCATCGCATGATTCAGACCTTTTTCTCCAAGTCAGGTCAAGTCCAGTCAAGCCCCGCTCCGCACTCCGGTCTTTCTTTATCACAACCGCGCGGCGAATTTCCCGCTCGCTTCCTTATAATCAGTCCGGCTTATCCGGTCTAAGCAAAGCAAGCCCAGATCTCATGGATACTTAAATACCGAGTTACTTTATCCTCGGAGTCATTGGTTGCCTGCGCGCGTTGCATCGGCGCCGAGCTCACATGTCAATGCATTGGTCTTTACTTGATCGGGTAATTTGGTTAGTGGTCGTTTGACTACGATTGGTTAGGCACGGTTTATTCATTATGTCAGCTGTTGTAAGACGTTGTTCGACTAAGGAATTGCGAAGCATCAGTCAGCGAGAGACAATAGAAATTCTTAGATTCTAGCAGAGCAGTTAGTGGAACCGATGGCGGAACCGTCCGAGTGTACCCTGTGATCGAATTGAATCTTGTCATCGTTGACTCTCTTTTCAGGGTCCATCGAGACAATCTTATCTTTCTTGGCTTACGGCTTTGTCATCCACTGACCCTCACATCACCCACACTTTACCTATTCCATCATCTTCAACTACCAACCAACCGTGACCTTTCACTTCACCTCCGAGCTTCCAAATATGCCGGCTCCGTCCCGGCCGGCGGGTGCCCTCTTCCGCAGCCTCGCCCGATCAAGTCGGCGGCCCAGGATCCTCCCATTGCCGGCGAACCATATCGTCACAGTCTCTATTACGACATGGCCAACACCACGATGGCACTCGACATCCTCGACCAACTCGTCGCAAAACTTCTCGTCTGTCAACCCTGATGAGGTCTCACACTTCAATGCGCTCGCCGCCGACTGGTGGGATCCTCATGGTTCCTCCAGGCTACTTCATCTCATGAATCCTCTACGTCATGACTTTATCCGCGCTTGTCATGGCACCGACCCTGATTCCCCCACCCGAGACCTTACGTTTCTTGATATTGGTTGCGGTGGTGGCATCTTTGCTGAAAGTGCGGCTCGTTTACCGACTACACGGCATGTCACTGCTATCGATCCCACCCCCGAAGTACTTGCTGTAGCTCGCTCGCACGCTCGCAAAGACCCTGGTCTTCGCTCCAAGCTCGAATATCGACAAACATCCATTGAAAACCTACCTATTCCTCCGACACCACAAGAGGCCTACGATGTGGTCTCGCTTTTCGAGGTTATAGAACATATCGATGCTCCAGGCGCATTCTTGGAAAAGGTGCGTCCATTCGTCAAGCCTGGCGGATGGCTGGTTATGAGCACCATTGCGCGAACGTGGATGAGTTGGTTTACCACCAATTTCATAGCCGAGGACGTTCTGGGTATTGTGCCCAAGGGAACACACGACTGGAACAAGTATCTCAACGAGGAAGAGTTGCGAACTTTCCTCGCAGGTCGAGGCTGGAGTCATCCAATGGTGCAGGGCGTTATATATGTCCCTGGACTTGGGTGGAAGCAGGTCGATGGCAGTGAGAAGGTGGGCAACTACTTCTTTGCTGTGCGTAAATCCGAGGCCTGATGTGTGTTTGTATGAGATATATATGATTCACCTTTCTATACGGTTATACAAAAAAGTTCGGGGGCTGAAATTCTGTCATACAAAACTCAATTGTAGTCTAGTGTAAAAATATCACACCTGCTTGGCTCGCCAGCTGACAGAAACTCGGGACCATGTATAAAATTTAATCTGAATTAGACCGATATTTGTTGATCGTCCTCAATCTTCTGTAACAGCATAGGTATCATGGGATCTTGATCCTAGTCGGTCATGTTTCGACTCCATGCTTCATTCTGCCGTGGTCGCTCAGCTTACCCGTTCTAGAAACGAGTTAACTCAAGGCTGAGGATTTTTCGTTTGCCAACTCAGAACTAACAATTCCCTACTGTCGGGATTGTACACCATCGAACCAGTAACATCTTGAAGCACGCTGCGGCTGTGCGACCTAATGCAGCTCCATGTTCCTGGATCATCTTACTATGTGCATGATCCCTGGCGTAACACAATTCTGTGTTCCACATTAACCCGTACAGAACAAACAGTATCTCAGGTAGATCATCATCTGTTGTCTTTGCTCCGAGCAGCAGCGACTATAACCTTGAATTCCTATTCACATGTCTTGATATTCGCGACTGGACAATTTTGTGAGGTACAGCC
>PVPY01000113.1:0-74993 GCA_002982035.1 Fusarium algeriense
CACTACTACCCGCCCCCGCCACCTCTCCAGCATCCAGAAAATAATACATCATCTGTCGGAGCACCAGGGCCTGGGCAGTTCCAGCCTTACAATCCATCGGCTGGCCAGCAGGCTTCACAGACTCAATATGCGCAGCCTCCCGAACTCGCAGCCACAAGCCTTACTGCCTCTCAACATTACACGTCGCCTCCTCCACCGGCGCCTCCAGCTGGCATGGTAAGTCATGGACAAGCACCCGCAAGCTCCCCTCCAGTGACAGCCGGCCAGAGCTTCCAGGCCTACCAGCCTTCCTTCCAGCCGCCAAACCCGCAATTGCCACAGGCGAATGAGAGCAATGCCCCCGGCCAACCCGCTACATATGGCTACCAGCAAGATCCCGTCGCATCCCTCTCTGCTCAAATGAGCAATCTTCAAGTATTGAACAGCGGAAATCCTCCAACAGAGCATATTACCGGCCCAGAAACACGACAGGATGGGCCCCGAGGGCCACCGCCTTGCCAAGCCACTGGAATGTCCAGCGACACCGTCCCCTATTGTCCTGAACACAGGACTGTGAGTTACTCGCTCGATTGGTATCGCTTCACAGCTGTGCCACAATATCTCATTTGCACGAAATGCTACGCCGATCACGTTCAAAAGACTCATCTCGCGGGTCATTTTGAGAGATACCATTCACCAGAGGGTACAGAGTCCAAGTGCGGCTTCTGGTCTCCCCGCGCAAGAGAGGTTCTCTGGCCCCGAGCCCTTCAGACCAACGATGTCGGACCTCTACGTTCATGGATGGAGAAGAGCCTGACTCTCAAACCATGCAAAGGGAGGGTCTGGACAACCGGAGCGGACGGTATCAAATGGTGGGGCATGGTCAACAATGAGATCGATGGGTTCATAGCCTGCGACGCCTGTTACGAAGACCGCATCGTTGATACGTCCTTCGAGTCTCGTTTCCAGCCTTATCGCCAACAAGGCCAAGACGAAAAGTGGATGTGTGATTTGTGTATTCCTTACATTGCCAAAACAGCTGTCAAAATGGCCAAACAAAACCACTGGAATGGCTTTGTCGAGGCCGCAAAGGTGCGCATTCATCTTCCACTGTGCGAAGGCAGGGATGAAGAGTCCAATAATGGGCACTGGATGATACCCCGTCGCAAGATCAAGGACATGACCATTTGCGAGGCATGTTATCTGGATAAACTTGCCTTGACACCATTCGGCAACGAGTTTGAACGTCATATACGGGCAGAGGGGTTCGATGCTTTCCTTGAGTCAATCGGTCAGAGATGGAAGTGCAAGCTCACGGATGCAGCTGTCAATATGAGTGTTGCGCTTGAGACAGCCATCTATCGTCGAGACTTTGACGTTTTTTGGAATGCAGCCAATGCAATCTGCGGCCTGGTCCCATGCACCATTCATGGCATCGTCCGTGGCAATTGGTGGACAGTCGCTGGAGGATGTAATGACTTCGATGTGTGCGAAGCTTGCTACAATGGAGTTGTCTTGACGTTAGGCCTCGAGAAGTTCTTCGAGCCTGCCCAACGTGATCAGACCCTCGACATCGTTTGCAACTTCTGTCCCGGGACTCCGCGATGGGGCATGTTCATTACCAAGTTTGCCGAAGCTCTTGACAAAGGTGTCTTCAGTCACTACTCTGACTATGTCAAGAAATGGGCTGGAGTGCCTACGTGCCCTGGCATCAAGAACAGAGGCAAGAGTAAATGGTGGGGACACCCAGAAGCCTTGGCTTGCCAAGACTGCTGGTTGAGCTTTATGGCCGACACTCCATTGGGCGACTCCGTGCCAGTCAAGGATGTTTACGATGAGCGGACACTGATCTGCCAGCTATGGTCCCCGAGAATGCGCAACATGTGGCTCGCAGTCTGCGCTGCTGGACCGCCAGGATCACCAGAGTCACAGAAAGCACTCGACGAGTTCAAGGCATTTGGAACAAGGCGTGTTCAAGTTTACAACGCGACGGTACCGCACATCGAGATGATACAGCAGATGAGGATGATGAAGCAGATGCAGGCTATGCAGCAGGGACAACTGAGCTTGATGTACCAGGGTATGAATGGCATGGCAGCTATTAGTGGTACCACGGATGGCTATTTACATGGTAATAGCTCTGTTGGTTACTATGAGACTGAGCATGGAGTTACGGCGGCGAACATGATGAACAACATGCATGCTGGAATGGCAGATGCGAATAAGATGAGTGATTGGCAGCAGATTGCACAGCTGCAGGCTACTTGGATGGAGGTGGAGTAATAGATTTCTCGAGAGTTAGGCAGTACTGTCTCCATCGCATGTGTTATGATCTTTCAATTGCTGATTTCTAATGATTTGATGAGAGGCGTGGGTGTCCGTGTATCTGACGCCCATATGCCATTGCTGGCAGACTCTCGTGGCTCCAAGTTCTTGTCTACCTCTTTTTCCAATTCTTTTAAGTTTCTGGCTGAACGCAATGAACCGGAACGCCGAAAAAAAAAAAAAAAAGGAATGCTCTCTCAAGCTCTCACAGGTAAAGTGACCTGCAGATAACCAAGCCCGCTCTCCATCGTGTCCGCCGGCGCAATCAACTTCTTCAAAAGGGCTATCGCCTCATTTCCTCCACGTCCGTCAGAAGTCCTCTCATCCTCCCAGTACTGATACAGCTGCCACCACCAACAATGCGTGACCCCATCAAGGCCCTTGTACCCAGCGACTCCATCCAACCCAACGCGCTTTGCCCACGGTTTGTCGACGATGTAATGCAGACAAACAACTTCCTCATCGCGCCAGATGTTGGGATGCCAGTACCGCATCGTCTTGATAGCATTGTACTGCCATCCAAGTGCATACCACTTATTCTCAAAAAAGAAGGCCAAAAAGTCTTGATCAGGAAACATGAACGATGAAAGCAGTGGCGTCGTGTTGAACACATTCAACATTCTATCCCACAGCCCCTCGGAAGGATGAAAAATAAACATTCCACCATTGAGAAGCTTATGCGGCTGGGGCGACGTCTCAGTAGGTTGTATAGCCTCCGTGAGCGCAGTTGGATGTTGAAGCGGCGTATACGCACAATTCTCAGCCTTCCAATCCTCGGGCGCCCAAGAGTCTGAATCAAGGTTACAAACACAAACATGATTCGCCGCAATCCAATCATCAGGAAGATGCTTCTCAACCTTGAAAACAACATCCATGTTATCCAGCACCACCATGTCTGCATCGAGATAACACACAGCGTCATACTCAAACAACTCAAAAACGCGGAGTTTGGTCCACGTATCTGCAAAGCGCTCGGCGATGAGCGTCATTTTAATACCCTCTGGCGGAAGAAGATGCTCGCACTCGCGGAGAATCATGTTGCATTTTGGTGCTTCTAGTTCAAGAAGGCGTTTGGCATCCTTGGGGAGGTTGGGAGTGTAGAGAACGACGAGGGGGTAGATTGAGGCATTGCGTTTGAGGGTGTAGGCGAGGATGATGACACCGGGGAGGTAGGAGTCGCGGGTGATGAGGGTTGCATAGGCGTTGTGCCTGGTGTTGTTGTTTGCCATTTTGGTCGTGTTGCAGATGCAGACAGATTGTGACAGTGTGGTGAGATCAGAAAGAGGTTGGCTGGAAGAAGTGAATGGAGCGGGAAAAAGATGAGGGGTTGCCTGAGATTCGTGCACGTCATGACCTAAATATGCGTTGATGAAGTCATTATTCACTATTTAATTATCCCTTACATTATTCACGCTTGTTTAGGCTTGCGAAATTAATTGTGTCAGGTTATGCGAAAAAAGAAAATGCTGGCTAAATGCTGTGTTACATGTAGAATATCGGCGGTGAGGACATGTTTGTCAAGACGCCACGACGTTGGCCCTGAACGCGGACACTCGTGATTGTTTGTCCCTGGAATGTTTTTCAATCAATGATGCCTTTAAGTGGTTTATCGTGAGGAGCTAAACATTCGTTTATCTAAGATCTACAATCTCTATGAGCCAGATCTTCGGGAGCTAAAGTTAACGTAACGGTGAGATTTGGTACGGCATCTCGCATCCCCATCCTTGCACTGCAACCCAACCTCTGATACTGTAACCCAATTTTGTCACAAACTCTAGTTACACTGCATTTCCAAACTCAATAATTATCCACCGCTTGCACAATTGCACCCGCAGCGCCTTGGTCTAGATCATCCAGTGCCTGCACGTCCTTGTCATCAAGACCAAACCCAAAAACATCAGCATTAGCCCTGATGCGCTCGGGTGTATCGCTCTTTGGAAGAGGAACCCAGTTCTTTTGAAGACAATATCGAATGAGTACTTGATTAGGTGTAGCTTTGTGTTTCTCAGCGATACTTTTGAGGGTCTTGTCATCAGCCTTTTGGTTGCGCACGAGAGGAGCGTAGGCTTCTACTACGATGTTGTTCTTTTCGCAGTACTCCACGGCTTCCCTCTGCTGTGCCCAAGGATGTAGCTGGAAACCGTCAGCAGTGTAACGTACACGTTGTTGGGTGTTTTTACCTCAATTTGATTAACATGAGGTGGCCAAACTTTGGCGAATTGCTTTAGCTCTTCAATGTGTTTGATACCAAAGTTGCTGACTCCAATGCTCTTCGCCTTGCCATCCTTGTATAACCTCTCTAGAGCCTGCCACATCTTCTTTCTCTTTGCAGCGCCGCTGTTGGGACTGTGAATGAGAAAGAGGTCGACGTAGCCGCTCTCAGGATCAAGCTTCTTGATGCTCTCGACGCATTTCGCGTAGCTTGCATCGACAGAGCCAGCCGCCTCGAGAATCTTTGTAGTCAAGAATACATCTTTACGATCAACGTTTGACTTTTGAACAGCTTGGCCGACCTCTGTTTCATTGGCATAATATTGCGCCGTGTCGATGTGTCGATACCCAGATTCCAGTGCAGTCAGGCATGACTTTGTGCAAACTTCAGGTGGCGATAAATACACTCCAAATCCAAGTTGAGGAATTTGAACAGAATTTGCCAGAGGTAAAGTGTCAGACTGTGAGCGCACCATGATTAACACAATTGAACAAGTACTATTCCAACAAACAAACAAGATAAAGTTTTTGGTGTTTTCTTGTACAAGAGGGGTAACAGAAACAAAGCGTGTTTTGCTGCTGTGTAACTTATGCGGAGCGCGTAGAGATCCAGTCAAAACTCAGTCCGTCGAGTCGATGACGTTTATACTCCTCTTTCTTTCCGTCTCACAAAACTGAGTCTATGATGCCATGAGTGAATCCCATTGAGAAGAGGGGTAAACGATACTGGCGATATACTCAATTACAAAATTTAATATTCTCTTTTGATGCAAGGTTTTTGAAATGGTGGAAGCAAATTATTTTACGTGTACGCTTGGTGAGGCTGCGAGGCTGAAACGAAAGGACGCGAAGGCGAAGACGTGGAAGACGGTGGTGGAATTGATTGATGATCAGGCTGGGAGGAATCCAGATGCACCTGCTTTGGGGTTTGCGACGTTTACGCATCTCAAATCTACTCAAGGTTTGTCACCAATATGGATGGACACTTCCAACGTCGCTAACATGAGTAGTATTCCGCCATCTCCTCACATTTCGAGAGCTTTCAGAAGCATCCAAACATGCCGCCCAGATATTATCGACTCATTTGTCTGCACCTAAGGAGTCTCAACCTACGGTCGGGCTTTTATCTTCAAGCAGTACTGCGTTTGTCCTCACGTGGCTTGCTTTGATGCGCCTTGGATATACAGTCCTGTTTCTTGCGTGAGTCTGAATTATGAAAGACTGTATGCTGAAAATTGACCATTTTACAGACCTCAATTGGCGCCTCCAGCTATTCAACATCTTTGTGAAACACTTAAGGTCAGGCAAGTTCTAGTCGATGATATCTATGAGCACAGATCTCGCGGGTTGTCAAACGACATCGAGATTGTCAGAGTGCCATCATATCACGATATTTTGCCTGGAGAAGAATTTCAACAGACCAGAAACATATCCGAAACAGCGTATATATGTCACACATCGGGAACATCCTCCGGATTGCCCAAACCCATTCCCCAAACGCAGTTCGGTGTGATGGGCGCGCTGTATAGCTTCCCTAGGGACAACAAACCCGCAACCTTTTCAACCACGCCGCTTTACCATGGAGGGTTTCCGGACTGTCTGAGAGCGTGGACGAGTGGTGCTGCGATATGGTTCTTTCCAGAAGGCCAGGCTCCAATCACCGGCGCCAATATTTTGAGAGCTATCGAGTTTGCTCGCTCGCACAGCCCAAATCCTGTGAAATACTTTTCTTCAGTCCCGTATGTCCTTCAGATGCTCTCTGAGGAGTATGGAGGTATTGAGACTCTTCAATCAATGGATCTTGTTGGTGTTGGAGGTGCTGCACTACCACCTGCAATAGGCGACACGCTTGTCGAGGCAGGCGTGAATCTTCTCTCACGTATGGGCAGCGCGGAATGTGGATTTCTGATGTCTTCACATCGAGACTATGCCAACGATAAGGAATGGCAGTTCTTGAGACCTATCGATGATCCGAAGCTCCTGGCATTCGAATCGCGCGAAAATGGCCTCTCAGAGCTCATTGTCAAGCGTAGCTGGCCTTTCTTGATAAAGACGAATCGAGATGATGGATCATATGCTACCTCCGACCTCTTTGAACCGCATTCATCGATCCCAAACGCGTGGCGATATCACAGCAGAGCTGATGCGCAAATCACTCTTGCGAACGGAAAGAAGTTCGACCCTTCGCCTATCGAGGGAAGCATCCTGGCTTCTTCAAAATTGCTTCAGGATGTTCTCATCTTTGGCAGTGGAAGAGACTACGCTGGGGTACTCTTGTTCCCTTCATCAAAGGATATGAGTGCCGAGGAGGTGATCGACACAGTCTGGCCACATATCGACAAGATGAACTCGGATAGCCAAAGCCATACCCGGATCAACAAGACAATGCTGGTAGTGGTTCCCGCGAAAGATGGACAGAAGCCATTGGAGAAGAGCAGCAAAGGCACTATTTTGCGGCGACAAGCTGAAGAGCGGTACTCCGATGAGATCGAAGGGGCCTACAGCAAGACATCGTTTTCGAGTAAGGATGTTGCTGAAGGAGACCTCTTAAAAGCAGTTAAAAATTGCTTTCATCACGTCCTTGGACGGGAAGTTGAGCCAGACCAAGATTTGTACCGACAAGGCGTTGACTCAATCGCCTGTATCCAAATCAGGAAGCTGATCGAGCAAACGTGTCTTCTATCGGAACATGAGCAGCTGCCATTGAACGTTATCTACGATCAAGGTACCATACGCTCACTTATCGAGTATCTCGAAATGAAGAACTCTGGAGACAATGACCAGCTTGCCGAATCTGAAGACACGGACCTAAAACTGATGCGAGCTCTTATTGAGAAATACAGTAACTTTGACCCAACGTCACAGCAGATAAGCGATTTACCAATGTCAAAGATATCACCGCAAAGCAATAATCCCAAGACACAACTCCGCGAAGCACTGGAACGAAAGAAACAACTCTCCGAAATGGCCATGAAAATCGTCAAAGGCCCGAATGAACGCGTCACACGCGTGGTACTAACAGGTGCAACTGGTTTCCTCGGAGCGCATATCCTCGATCTTCTTCGACAAAACCCCAGTGTTGACAAGATCTACTGTTTACTCAGAGCCAATGGTCCATTTGCAGCTCAGAAGCGGGTTTCTGAAGCTCTATTCCAACGATTCATCCCACCTTTGGAACCGCATCAAGATAAGGTCGTTTGTCTTGCTTGTGATCTGACGAATGGTGATCTTGGACTCTCTGAAGCACAGCGTCGAGAGATTTTAAGCAGTGCAACGATGTTTATTCACTCTGCTTGGGCTGTCAACTTTAGTCTTCGGCTCCACTCGTTCCAAGATCAGATCTCGAGCACGAAGAACTTGATTGACTTTGCGGCAGAGGCTAATGCACGTTTTGTCTTTGTCAGTTCCGTCGCGGCAGTGGGTGACTCAACCGCTCGACCGATTCCTGAAACGATATCCAAAGATCCCAGAGAGGCTTCACCGCTGGGATATTCGCGCTCAAAGTGGGTAGCCGAGCAAGTTTGCAATGCAGCGAACAGCGAACGAGACTCCCCAATGACTTCAATCATTCGCGTGGGTCAGCTGTGCAGTAATGACCGTGGAGTTTGGAATACTGCCGAAGCGTATCCCCTGCTTCTTTCAACAGCCAAGATCACATGTTGCCTACCCGATTTACCGAAGGAGACGCTCAATTGGCTTCCTGTCGAACAAGCTGCTCAAGCTGTTGTCGAAGTTGCATTTGCTTCATCCAAAGGCTCGGGCACACCTGTCTATCATGTTCTCAACCCTCACAGCACACCAACGTGGAAAGAGATGCTAGATTGGTTAGCTGTCAGCGATGCAAGCCCCGAGTTTGAGATTGTCTCATCAATGGAGTGGCTTGAGCGCTTGGAGAAAGTTTTGAGTAAGGAGGGTGCCAATCATCCATCACAAGCGCTTCTTGGTCTTTGGAAACGATCGTATGGACAAGAAAATAGTGACGAGATCGCTCCAACAGGGGATCAGCAGCGTTCCATCTTCGATGTTGCTCAAACACAGAAGGTCTCCGCTACAATACGGAATGTTAAGCCATTGGATCGTGAACGGTTGGTCAAGACTTGGAAATGGATTAATGAGACCATCAAGGGCTGAGCGTGCTTTTCAATTTTTGGATACACTCTAGCAAGATAGAACAGCATCATAAGGAAATGAGACATATATTCTACTTGAATGTCTTTGAACCGAATAGTGCACCAAGTCCTACGTTCTTGGAAGCGGAGCCTCCGGTGCATTCTCTCACCTTCGATTCGCCACAATCCTGACTAACCTCTTCTCTCCAATCACGATGAGGAAAAGTCTCCGACGCTCGAATGGTCTTAAACCATCAAACTGAACTCTTCTATTCACTTTCAACTGTCCAACTAATATCTGTTAAACTCGCCGGTCGATCTAGCCGAAATGTCAATAAGCTCCGCCATCACGGCAAATGTCCCGAGTCCCGCTCGACGCTCAGCCTGCGATTGTTGCAGTGAGTCAATCCATCCACTCTCCACTCCTGAAGTTGCAGAATCCTGACAAATCTAGGGCAAAGAAAGTCAAGATGCGACGGTGGAAAACCTTCATGTCGGCGGTGCACTCATTTAGGCCTTGAATGTCACTACTCTGTCAAACACCGTATGGGTCGGCCTGCGAAACGTCGACAGGCTTTGATTGCTGCACTGCCTAGTTCGCCTGCCCAAGATGAAACGCCGTTTCTCTCCCTTTTATCACCGCAGTCAATGATTGATACACTCAGTCAACTGAACGCGGATACTTGTCTGGGGACGAGTTCCATGACTGGGCTAAGCTCTGAAGTGCTCAGTGAACTTCAACTTGACTCTGGAAAAGGCGGCGACTGCTCGTGTCCACCATCAAATCTATCATCGGCTTTGGATATATCACCATCTTCTGCACTGGATTCAATACCTTCAGGCTCTTCATCGGTGACGCCAGCGTCGTCCACTTCTCAACCATGCGCTTGTCTGGCGACTTTCTATCTCACCATAGATGATTTGTGTAAGAACGAAAAGATCACCTTCCCATCAGGTCTTCCCTTTCTACGAAGAATCGTATCCACAGCGAGCACCATGGCTCGCTGTCAGATCTGTCCGACGAGCCATCTCTCCGCTATGCAGAACATCCAACTTTTGGGTACTCTCCTCATGTCAGTAGGTCAGCAATACGGCGTTATTCTTGAGTCTATAGATAAAGAGTGCGAGATATCAAGGCTTCAAAATGAACCAAAACGTCTCCACTTCAGCGATGAATCTTCAATAAATGTTCCAAGCTACGGCGTCGAATTGAGCTCTTTTGAGTGGTCCAGTTTGGCCAAAAAGGCTGTAAGAGCAGAGGTCTACGGAAATGGCAGTGATGAAGAGTTTTTGTGGAGTCTTTTGGACTATCTGGAAGAGCGACAGGCTCATTGGCATGCTGTCCCGCCACACCAAGATTGTCATCATCAACATCAGGCTGAAGAAGAGCCGTTTTGTATCAAGATTATTCATAAGGCTAAAGACTTGATACAGGCTCTGAAGTGGAAGAATGGCACCGAGGGCGAAAAGGACTAGCAGGTATTGGGAGAGTTATACACGATGTATTCCTTCCGTCATTTGAATACGATTGTTCAACAAGGAAACATTTGGATTCTTCTCAAAATAGCTGCATAATCATGTTGAGTTCGCTCACGCCGTATTGTACTTAGCCTGTAGCCGCGATCGTTGATGTGTCTCACATCATCTCTCGAGGCGCTAAGATTCCTTCGTCAGAAAGTCGACGATTAGCCTGTAGCTTATACTCCTATTGGTCGTACATAATCCAATAATAGAGCCAAGAACTGCCCATCCCATTGAGAAAAGTTTCCGCTTATCTCTCCTCAAGCAGCAGCATATCTAATCTCGACAAACTTTTCTTAAACTCCGTGGCTCTTCATTATCTTCTCCCTCTTCCCAAAGTCAGCCTTGCTTCATTTTTTCCTCGAACTTCGTCTTGCATAATGCCTCACATGATAAATGCAAGATCGATTGAACCCCATTTTCTTCGCAACGCTCTTGATGTCCTAATCATTGGGACTGGGGCAGCTGGTCTCGCCGCTGCCTTGGCTCTTGGCCGTGCGCAAAGAAGTGCGATCATCTTTGACTTTTCTGGATGTAGGAACAGTCCCAGTGAGCCTACATATACTTCTCCATGGCAAAAGCCTTCGGGCTCGGTCCAGGAGGAGATGATGGCTGAGCTCAAAGTCAAATTTAAAACGGTTCTCTTGAGTCAAGCAAAAGCTGCATCTATTCGTGAGAAGGGAATGATC
Source organism: Fusarium algeriense (assembly GCA_002982035.1). Classification (NCBI taxonomy): domain Eukaryota; kingdom Fungi; phylum Ascomycota; class Sordariomycetes; order Hypocreales; family Nectriaceae; genus Fusarium; species Fusarium algeriense. Next base: position 10,835 of record PVPY01000113.1, read on the forward strand.
TTTGAGGTAGAAGATGTGACAGGTCGATGCTGGAAGGGAAGAAAAGTCATATTGGCTACTGGGCATCGTGATATACTTCCAGATATCCCAGGATACCAAGCTGCTTGGGGAAAGAAAATGTACGTCCAATATGCTGACAATGCAAGGGTTAAAGTGCTGAGCATTTGGGTAGTTTAGACCTGACACAGTGCCACGACAGCTCGATCAAGCGTACCAACCATGCAGCTGTGCTCATTACATCAGACGACGCAAGTTTAATAGACTCGGCAGTGTTGTCGGCTTACCTCGCTCGCCAGTTCAGTCCCGACATAACGCTGCTGACCAATGGTTTGTTTCACGTTGAGCAACATCACCAAATCCTAGCTGCTATGCGCAGTAACTTCAAGTTGGACAACAAGCCCATCAAGTCATTTGAGAATCTGGGCACATCGGTCACTGTCCACTTCGCAAACGGGATGATAACCGAGTATGGGTTCATAGTACATAAGCCGAGAGCGATCGTCGGTGGGCCATTCGCCGAACAACTCGATCTCGAAATGAGGGCGGGAGGAAGTATTCTTGTTGAGGGTGATTTCCAAGAGACAAGTATCCGCGGTGTTTTTGCCGCGGGTGATTGTGCCAATCTTCTCAAGCATGAGTCTGTCGGGGTTGGAAGTGGGCTACAGGCTGGGATGGCAGCCAATCTGCAAATTGCCGAGGATGATAGGAGTATGTAGCTCGGGCATGTTTCATTTATAATGAAGGATCATTGTTAACTAGTCGCCGATTCTCTAGGAATTGTCTGTGTTATATGCTAAGCTAGGTACCTATCAAACCCAGTTCTGATGTAGTCTGCAGATAATCCTTGTCATCGGCGACTTGATTTGATCGCCGAGCATATCTGCACTACCGTACCAGAAATCGATATCCACATAAAAATGGTTCTGGTTTTTTTCTTTGGTTTTTTTCTTTGGTTTTTTTTTTTTGGCTATTACATAGGAATCGGCATGCTCGATTAAGCAATGATGGTCGTGACTTTACTTTCTTTCGTGTTGGTCCAGGGTAACTCCGCAAACAAAAACTTAACCTTTCGCTTTTTGTCGAATCAACTCAACACCTTCAGGTAAAGTAACCAATGCCAGTTAGCTCTGGAGATCCGGTGGTAACATTGCAGCATTCCATGAAATCTAGGTTGTAATGGAATCACGTCAGCTATGAAGCCCTTTTCACAGATTGAGTTTCTTCATTTCAGTGACACTAGGAGGCCTCAAGCCTTATCTTTCATCCATGTTTCACGGATTCCCCCAGTTATAGAGTAGATAATTACACATCCAAATACTTGTATTATTTATTGTCAGCTTCAGCTTATTCACCGGAAGTCGCCGTTCTAAAGTGTCGAGTTGGGCCATCGGGCTTCCAATATCGGACCATCGGCGGCAATCACTTTATCCCTGAATCACGCAATTGAAACTTATCCTCGGCTGGTTAGTTCCCGCCCCGGACAAACCGTAACCCGGCCTTTTCATACCCCGATCAAGCAAAGCGCGGGTAGGCTAGTGGGTACGTACAGTACGTCACTTTCAAGTACTTTTTCTGCCGTGTTCACTCTTGAGCTGAGCTTTTTCTCACATTCGACTTCATTCAACACAACACGAAACTCAAAATGCTTTCAAGTCGTGTGACACTGGCAGTTCGGTCTGCGGCTTTTAGCCAGACTCAGAGGGGTCTCGCTACCGCTGCGGCCGTCACTTCTGCTAGCCGAAGTCACAAGGTCGTCGTTATCGGAGGAGGCTCTGCTGGTATTGCAATCAGCCATCAACTTCTCCGAAGTGGTCGATTTGCCAGTGAGGATATCGCTGTTGTTGATCCTGCTCAGTGGCACCATTATCAGCCAGGATGGACACTTGTTGGCGCTGGGCTCAAGACCAAGGAGGAGTTGAAGATGTCCATGCCTGAGCTTATCGACCCCAAGCTCAAGTTCTACAACGTCGGCGTTGATGCTCTTACTCCCGAGGATAACGGCATTACTCTTGGAACTGGTGACAAGGTCAACTATGAGCATCTTGTTGTTGCACCTGGTATCAAGATCAACTACGACAGCATCAAGGGTCTCCCCGAAGCTCTCGCTGAGCGCAACGGCCCTGTTTCTTCTATCTACGGCTACGACTTCTGCGATAAGGTCTTCCCCAACATCCAACGCCTCCAGAAGGGTAACGCCATCTTCACACAACCCGCTGGCGTCATCAAGTGTGCTGGAGCTCCTCAAAAGTCCATGTGGCTTGCACTCGACCACTGGAAGCAGACCGGTCTCTATGACCCCAAGAACCCCTCCGCCTCTCCTATCAAGATTACCTTCGCCACCGGTCTTCCTGTCATGTTCGGTGTTCCCAAGTACAGTGCCGAGCTTGAGAAGATGCGACAGGAGCGTGGTGTTGAGGGCCTTTTCCAGCATGATCTTGTCGAAATTAATGGCAACAACGCTGTCTTTGCTCGTCCTGATGGCCAGGAGAAGGTTACCAAGCCGTTCGACTTCTTGCATGTTGTTCCCAAGATGGGACCTCATGCTTTCGTCAAGAAGAGTGCCCTCGCCAATGAGGCTGGTTATGTTGACGTCAACGACAACACCCTCCGTCACAACAAGTTCGCCAACGTTTGGTCCGCTGGTGATGCTTCAAGTCTCCCTACTTCCAAGACCGCCGCCGCTGTGACCTCTGAGTCCCCCGTCCTCGTCAGCAACCTTCTCCGCGCTCTTGATGGCCAAGAGCCCGAGCCCGCCTATGATGGCTACACTTCATGCCCCCTCCTCACGGAATACGGCAAGGTGATGCTGGCTGAATTTAAGTACGGTGGCGTTCCCAAGGAGACTTTCGGGGAGATTTTCGGCATTGATCAGGCCGTACCCCGCCGATCTTTCTACCACTTGAAGAAGGATTTCTTCCCTTGGGTTTACAAGAACTACATGGTTAAGGGAACATGGGGAGGACCTAAGGGCTGGATTAAATAGTCAAAAGTTTTGAGCTTCTCATGGATGTTAGACTTGTACCAAGGGAGACTGTATACCCACGGAGCACTGGAATAAAAGCTGCAAAATGATAATACCAACCATATACGGCTTGGCGACCATTATGACAGTTTTCCTGAATTCTGACTAATGAAAGGACGCGGTGGCTATAAGTCCTCGGCTCAACACGAGAAATGCTCCCATATTTCCTTACCCTGGCGCCATATTGATTCGATAACCTCGCTCTCTGTTTCGTCAACATGGATGCACATGTAATAGAGAACTTTGGTCCATCAGGCGAACAAGTACTTAGAGCTTGCCATTACATACGGCGTTTCTTCGACCAAACAACTCTCATTATCACCCGGAACCTAAGATGTCTTCCAATCACTCGCTGAGCGACGTGGCAAGTCTCAAAAGCACAAACCCCGAAAAGGCAGACTTCTACCTCGACCGCAAAGCCGTCAAATTACTCCACGAACTCGAACTCGCAAGCTACAAAATCCACCACATCAACCTTCGCCTTGAAATCAACCAACGCGATTTCGAAAAATACTCGGTTTACGATGGTCCAAAAATAAACCAAGGGATATGGGCATCCATCTGTCGCCGATGGGAAGAGCGACATGAGCCCGAAAAGCGCCGAAAGCGCAAGATTGAAGAGATGCGATTTATGCTTTTGTTCTTCGCGATTATGATTCAAGAAGAAGAGGTGAAGAAGGAGGAAAAGAAGTTGGCGAAACTTACGAAGGAGTTTGAGGCTAGGGTTCAGTGGAAGAGTAAGGAGGATGAGGCGGATTATCTAAGATGGATTACTGAGGAGGATAGGAGAAAAGAGGTGCAGAGGGAAAACAGACGGGTTGAGAAGAATAAAGAGAGGGAATGGCAAGAGAATGAGATCGTGGAGGGAGAGAAGACGAAGAAGTCCAAGGGGTTTACACGATTCACCGGGCCATTGTTTCGATAAACGGACTTTTTGGGGTCATGGTTTTGCTTTCGGAATGTTTTGTGTTTTAGGGACGATGCATGATGGTTAAACGGGTTTCACTTGCGAAGGCATTAATATCCGATTTGGAGGACGGATCCATGATGGCTGGGAAGGAGTTTGGGCAACGCATGACTGGAGAGTCATATATGTAGGCAACATTCACTATGGGATCATATCAACGTGGAGGATTAGGATTGTTTTTCATTTGCATTCATACGGACACGACACGTCACCCAATGCTTTTATGGTAAGGCTTCAACTTTGGATTGGTTTGGTTGGGCTGGGTAATGTTTAATACTCTGATATCACCATAAGATTACACGAAACAAACACTTAGATAGTATACTTGAAATTCATATGATGGGTCCTTGAAACAACCCCTGAAGCTCATGTAGGCATTGAATACGGTCTTTCCAGTACAGGAAAGTCGCGTTGACTCCTGGTGGCTTGCAGCATAAAGTTGGTACGTACGGCAGAAGTTTCTCCTCATCGACCCTTCGCTCGGCCGTCCATTCTGAGAAACTTTCAAAGTTGAACAATATAAGTTTGATTGGGGACCCTACATGTATGCCCGAAATACATCGAGACAACATGGCGGGAAAAAAAAAACCTAGTTGGTTTTATAGTTTAGGCAGCAATGAGAAGATGAGCATGATAAGCTTTCTAAGGCTTGTGAGAGCAATTAGGTGGCAATACCCTAACAGTAACCGACCCATTCTGAAAAAGTATAAGTTTCTCTGACGTGTCCGTCATGAAAATCCAACTCAACGCTGGAAAGACACAGGTTCCTCCATGCGGCCTTGGACTTGAACAGATCCTGCCGTTCCGCCTCATCCTATCGTCGAGCACTGCGATAGCGAGTAAAACTACTATTTCTAAATCTCTTCAGGTTGATTCAAAATCGTCTAATTGCTCATCATGGTATCTGTCGACTACTACGCGATCCTGGGGTTGCCCCCAACAGCGAATTTGGACGAGATAAAGGCAGCATATCGGCAACTAGCCAAGAAGACTCATCCAGACAAGAATCACGCGGATGAAGAAGCTACTGCAAATTTTCAAAAGGTATGTAAGTCATCTCTAACTCAGGGTATGGTAGTACTAACCAGCGTGATAGCTCAATGACGCATACTCTACACTCTCGGACCCCAACAAACGTCGAGTTTATGATGCAGACTACTGCCAGCGAACCAGAACAAATAACAATCGAAATTATCCCAATAATCCTTACAATTTCAGTTTTAATACTCGACGCGATGCCGATACCCGAAATAATACCAGAAGTAATACCCCAAAGCCGACGAAACCTAAGAACCCTGGACCCGAGATTTTTGCAACACCATCGTGGGAGACTCTTTCAATGCGCCAATTAAGAATGCGTGTGGAAGAAGCAGATTCTTCGATCCGGACTTTCACCATCCGGGTATCATCCACCAAGGACAAAATACAGCTCATGCAACAAAGGATTCGGGTGACACAGCATGTTCTAAACTCCCTCAAAGAAGAAATTCTGCAAGACGAGTACGAAAAGGCAAAACGAGCTGGTCATGCGTACTTCAACTGGCAGCTACCGGCCAGCCAACTAGAGGAAGGGGATCCTCAAATCGAGGCGAACAAGAGACGTATGCTTGCTTTCGAAGCTGGTCTTCGAAGCCAGAAGGAGAAACATGATAGTCTGGAAAGTAAGCTTGGAGATTATAGAGTGACACTCTCGAATCACTCTACTGAGAGGGCTTTGGCGGCTTCGAGGTATAACTGGGAATACCAGGCGGAACAGAAAGTGAGAGAAAAGGAACAGTAGAAAAATGCTGGAACGACGTAGGATAAGAAGAGAAAGAGTGGACGGTCTTTTTGAGGATGGCTATCCTGGTACGAGAGAGGATTTTTGAAGAAGTGAGCAGACTCTTCGAGGAATAAGACCGGAGTATATTGATGTTCTCCGACGCCCTGGGCCGATGCACTAGTTCTATAAGAGAAAGTCTCAAGAAGACAGTATAGGACAAAACGCCCACGAGTCATCAAGCAACACTAGGGGTCAGGGTTTTTTTTTTTTTTTTTTTTGGAAAGACGTGCTTTGGTTCGTCCCGGCAGATTGGGGGGATAGATACTGTTCAAGATCCTCAGTGTCAAAAGTGCTCGAAAGGGCGAACTGATAGCCCGATTTTCTGGGCTGGGGGGACAGCAGTCCGCGAAGATTACCGCGCGATTTTGAGGAATGAAGTTTGGTCCAGCCCTGGGCCCGCCAACTAGAACTGGATGGAGCTTGTTCCAGACACCTTTCTGAAAGGCGAAGGCAGCACTACAACGCAATATATTCCGACTTACTCACCAACTTGTCTTTGACTCCAAATGCCGAGTCATCAAATGCTCTGGTGTATTTGACCAAGTCTCTCGGCAAAAGGAAGCTTGTAGAATCCATTAATACCCTGACCCAGCCGCCATTATGGAGGACGAAAGGACGTTTGTCTATACCATATCGCCACTTAATTCCATACAGTGAATATGGTCTCAACAGAAGAAGGGTCATAGACTGTGACCTCAAGAGCCTTCTTTCAATGGCCAGCAAGTTTAGTAGTCTTTTCTTCTATATTGCTCAATAGATGTTGGAAGACGTGACTGGGGTTGGAATGAAAGAATTGACAGCTTCCATTTCGGTTGCAACTTACTCACGTTTAGTATGGCACCACCGAGTCAGCTCGGAAAGCAAGCACATATAGGATTCATATGCTATCTTGTTAACAATACCTAATTACTTTCACTCATGACTTTGAATAGTTGGAAATGACAGGAAGCTCTCAATCTCTCACTATCTCATTTCAACAGTTTGGCGGGATGCCACCCTTGGTCCTTCAATGCATAAGTTCCAGCTTCTCCAACAACGCCTGCTCATCGATGACATGCTCAGCAGGATCGCTAGATTGTTTCCTACCGCAGACGAGTTGCATGACCCCCATTTCGGAGACAATATAGTCCTTGTAAGCAGGAGCAAGCTGACGAACCTCCCCAGCCTCGGCATTCTTGGCTTCTGTATCCCTTCGAACCTGATTGATGAAGTCATTCCGAGCTTCTTCTACAGTCTCGTAGCCGTTGCGTCGCTTGCAGTTTCGAATGTGCTCATCGGCTTTCGTGCGCACGACGATACATTCCTGCTCACGATGTTTACAAACCTTCAGCATTCGGACGTTCATCTGTATTAAAATTTAGCTCAGAAATGGTTCTCGGCGTGCACAAATGTGGACCTACCTCACTCAGAGTCGAGTGATGCGCAAGAATGAGCTTATCATAGGCGAAAAGCTTCTGGTCGTAGTAGTACTGCCAGGCAGTAGTCCGTGGAGTTCCGCCTCCAGAAACATCATGCCAAACCACATTAGGATGTTTGTCGTCCCGGTAAGCATTTGATTTCATAGTGGTCTCCGCCTCTCCCGTCATAGCACTGTCGCGAGTGTTGTGTGCAATACCTCGGAGGCAGTTGACTAGTGTAGATTTACCAACGTTCTGGTCTCCAACAACTCCAATATTGGTCTTGCCATTGACATAGCCAATGCTTGAACGGGCTGTAACAACTTCTTCATCAGCCACTTCCCGTTCTGGTGGGATGCCTCTATTTCGTTATCAGCATGTCTGTGATGTAAGAAGCAGCGGCCACTCGAATTGGAAGCTGTTCGTTGAAATTAGGTCTCTACTCACAGTCGCCAAAGCTCTTGTAAATGTTTCATCTCCTCCTGAGTTGCCTCGTTCTCAGATTGAGCTACGAACGCTGCGGTTTGAGCTGCTTCAGCGGCCGCTTGCGCTTCGGATATCTGTTCTTCAGCCTCTCTTCTTCTCTGTTTCTCCCTCCCCAGTCTTTCATTGACTTCACGGACAGACCGAGAAACATCGCCGCCTTGGCCCAAGATCATACTCCCGAGGTTTAAAAAGCTTCTTGCGATGTCGAGAAACCTCATAATATCGTCGAGGCTAAGGCTCTCTAAACTCGATTGGTTGTTTAATAACAGAAGCTCTGAGAGACTGGGTGGCTGATTATACTACTCCTTAAGGTCCTGTAAAAGGTCCAGCGGGGATATAGTTGGTTGGGGGTCTATGTCATCACTAATAGAGTCTCTAGGGCTATCTGGGAAGAAAGAGGACATGACAAAAAGTACTCTTGCTGATGTATTAAACTTTATTGAAGATGGCAGTCAGATACTTTGAAGAAAGGCGAGCTGCCGAACTGCGGGGCTACTGTTGTTTATGTAGGCATTCACTATTTCTAGCATATCCCCTCACGAGAGTGCCTTGCGTAAGCCTCTATTTGTTGGTAGTTGTCACTGGGAAACTCAACCACTGAAAATGCAGCAAAATGCAGCCGGATACAATTTCCTCATCAGAATGACTGCCAATTTCAGACATGCTGCATGAATTTACAATTCGTATGCCAATAATATCTCAACGAGGTGATGGTGGCCGCATAATGGCTTGATGAGGCCACCAACAAGCCAGTCATCACTTCGCACCCACCTACTTCGCTTGACCAACGTATAAAATATCGCGCATGTGTTGGTTGTACAATATGCGAATACTGATCTTGTGATAAAAGTCCTACGGCAAGGCATACAGCAAACCATAGAATCTTGTACACTAAAGCCCTTTTCTGACACGGAATGCAAAGACGGTAGCGGTTGGCCAAAAACAGGAAATCTTTTTACGTTTGAATATAAGAACTACCAAGCGTAAAAATCAGTGATAGGGTATTCGAGGGCTTGTTTTTCGATCATATCATCGATGGCTAAGAAAAAAGACGATCCTTTCGAATATTCGGCATGACTGTCAGAAGCTTGTCCGTAGGTGGATGTATTCTTTCAGTTAATATTTGATATCTTTATATGTAGAATATGTACATGAAGAATGCATCTACTCCATCGAGCCAGCAGGAAGCTGATCCCGCTCTCGATACATTATGAAAACTGAATGGAACGAGAAGAAAAGACATTACAATGAAGACCTGATCAACGGTATTACAGAAGAACAAACATTCCAAAGAAGATTGTTAGAATAGAAACCACAGTATCCAGTCCGTAATGCGCTCCACCTGCAACTACTCCTGGGACTGTTGGCCCGTGGCTTGGTGTGCTGGCTGGATTCGGGGCAGATGGTGAAGGAACTCTCTCGATTCCAGTTGGGCGAGCGGGAGGAGTCTTCATGACAAAGGGCTCAGGGTGATTTTGATGCTCGCCCTGGCCATTGTTGGTATAAGAGTCTTGTTCACCACCAGGCTGATGATCGCCAGCTTCTTGGTCACCATAGTTGTCCTGGTCATCCGAATCTCCATAGCCAAAGGGATGAGTGTCTTCGCCACCTGAACCGGTAGGTTGGGGATGGGCGATGCTATAGGGAACAGGGGCTGTGCCAAAGAAACCTCCAGGCTGCACCAGGTCATCAGGAGCATGCGGAGGTGACAAAGCAGGTTTCTTGTATGAAGGTTGGTCGTATGAGGGCTTCTCATAGGAAGCTTCTTCAGAGGCTAGGGCAGCACAGGGGACAGAGATGGTGACCTCATCCTCTCCATAGTGGCCACATGCGCTGCAAGGAACAATTATGGTAGTCATCTCAACGGTAGGAACAGGAGGATGAGCGCAGCGACTGCATGGCTCATATGACAAAGTGGCGCAGTACTCGGTAACAGTGAAAGCCGATGGGTTATTGGGGTTGACGATGGTGTAAGTGACTGTGGTGACTGTTGTCTCAACCACTGTCTGTCCAGGACGAACCGTTACAACTGGTCGAGTGACGATGTCAGTGACCGCGACGCCATTCGAGATTGTGACGACGCCAGTTATAGTGACACCATTCGAGACCGTGGCAACTGATCTAGTAGAAACAGATCTTGTGGGCTCTCTCCTCGTAGTCTGGGGGGCAACTTCGGTTTCGCTATTAGGCGGAGATACCACGTCCTCACGTCCGTAAATGGTCAAGAGGATATTAGGTGGTGCATCACGCTGATAGAGCGATCTTCTTGGACCAGACCACCGAGGTTTGACTGATCCAACTAAGAGACCACCACAGAGTCGTCGCCTGTCGCCAGGGCAAGGGATGTCACAACTGCCAGTTCCAACCAAGTTCGACGAGTCTAGGGAGTTTGCAGCGTAGCATGACCTGAACAGGCAATTAGAACTAAGTGTGTAAATAATTGGAGATCACTACTTACCGATCATAAAGTCCAACATAAGAAAATCCTCGTGCCAAGCTGATACAGCTGTCAACAGTCATGTTGGCACTAGTGATTAGAAGGTTGAAGGTCGGGAAACCCGCTTGAGATCCAAGGCATCCAAGGTACTGGAACTGTCCAATCGTGGCCTCATTGGTAGCATCGGTGGTTGGGGCAGGGTTTGGTGGTTCAGTTTGTGAAGAGGAAAAGACAGGTATGTCGACAGAAGAAGAGAATAGGGGTGCAGGCTCACTTGATGTGGCCTCTGGCGGTGGTTCAATGGTAGAAGTCTCAATGGACAGGATTGATGTAGAAATGAAAGGTGGTGGAATGATAGTACTGGGTAGAGACAAGGGAAAGGTCGGAGTCTCGCTGGAAATCTCAGGGAAAGTGAATGAAGTGAAAGAAGATGGACTAGTAGTCGTGGGTTCGATGGTGGACTCAATGACTGTTGTGGTACCTGAAGCAATTATCGGCGCGTCGCCAGTACTGACAGATTCCGTCTCACTGGCCATTGTAGTACTAGGCTCGGCGGCCGACGTGGTGCTAACATCAATTTCAACGGAAGTCGACTGCTCCATGTCTGAGGATGTTGATGACTCCTCAGTTGCCGTGGTGCTCTCTGAAATAGGGATGGGCGTAGTTGGCTCGCTAGTGGTATCGCTACTGGCAGTTGTTGACTGTTCTGCAGTGGTTATAGTCGACTCAAGAGTAGTGGTAAACTCTTCTTCGTCCGTAGTTGTTTCATCTGCGGTTGTGGTGGGTTCCTCAATCGTCGTAGCTAACTCCTCAGTGGTTATAGCTGTTGATTCCTCAGTGGTAGGAGTCAATACATCCGCAGTTGTCGTTATCGTTGTCTCGGCAGTAGTTGTGATTAACTCTTCTGTAGTGGAAGTAGTCTCAGCAGTGGTTGTTGTGATTTCATCTGCAGTTGTAGTTGTAGTTAACTCCTCTGTAGTTGAAGTAGGCTCAGCAGCGGTAGTGGTGGTTTCATCCTCAGTCGTAGTTGTAGTCGGTTCAGCGGTAGTAGTTGTTGTTACAGCCTCAGTCGTCGTAGTGGTTGTTGTTGGCTCAGCTGTATTAGGGGTCCCAAAGATGAAAGTACCCGACACGGTCCCCGAAGCTTTGATAGTTGACGTGTAAGGCTGATCTCCGAACGGTATCGTGGTAGTCGTTTTCACATAGTTGATTTGCGCACCGTTTGCACTGAAGTCACAATTCTCACAAGCTCTGACCTTGACAAGCATGCCGGAGTCGTTCAAAGCATCTGAGAAATCGCAGATCGAGAAACCAATATAGTTCCCGCTACCGGGGGTAGCTGGAATATTCACCACCAGTGGAGGAGAGGAACGTGAGTAGGCCGTGAGACTATCCGGTGGAAATATGCCATCGGGTAATTCCAAAAATGCATTTTGAGCCGTTATTCTGTTGCCGCTCGCGTCAGAGGCATATTGAGGGGTGAAGCCATTGAAGAATATCCCAATATTGTCGGCGTTACCACTAAAGAGCACTGGTTAGATACCACAAAGTAAAACTTTACAGCGAGAGTGGTACCTTTCGCTCTCTTCAGTTGCAAAAATGAACTCGACAGTGATCCCATTGTATCCTGTATCAAGTTGCAATTGCGCCACTATGGCGAGAGCGTTTGTGTAGTCTGCTCCTCCACAGAATTGAGTTTGGCTGCCGCCCCCATTGTCAACTTGAAGGCTGCCACCATCAGCACCAGATGCAGCTCCAGTGGTTACGATGCCACCACTTCCTATACCAAAAGGACCATCAGAAAAGGTTCCGACACTGCCTGCCGGAGCAATCTGATTGGGGACATTGACAACTGACAGGCCAGGTCCGCTGATCATGCCATTGGCGAAATCAGTCGCACTGCCACTTGTGACAGTAAAGCCAGTACATTTGACAATGAGTGCTGCCAAGACCACCAAACGGCAGCCTGTCTTATTGAATTGCATGTTGAAAGGGAGCGACAATGCGAGAAACCACTTGGAACTCAGTAAACAGGAGGAAGCCCATAAATAAATGAGCAGCGATGCCTTTTCTTCAGATATGATCGAGAACCAGCTATCGCAAATTGCAAAGAGATTGCTTTCATATGACTAATTCAGGCCCTATCATTCCTAAGATTTAGGACGATAATCGATTGACCCATAGTCTAGACACATGATCTTGTTTCGACAATTATTCCAGCGCCTTATTCGCAGACTTATGGTAGTTCAAGTGAATATACCGCCAAGTTTGGCGCCGGCTGACTTCTTCAAAGTCTAGTGTGAAACACTTTGTATTAGGGGCATGAAATTTACCCACTATGTGGAATGGCACTCATGCCAAGAGCGATGTTCCCTCGAAGTGGAGAGGAAGCATTCCGATGTGAAACAATTTCTGCATGTCTTGTATTTCATTGGGCCTGTTATCTATAGGGCAGAGCGATTCTTTCAGTAGTCATAAAAGCGTATGAGCGAGAATAAGAGGCTAAAGGCTCGTACCCTGTAGAGAAAACTGTTACTTGCGGTCGAATCACTCTGGAGAAGCATTATATCATCATTATTCAGATATTGCCTGGATCATCCCAACTCTTCTTAAACCTCTTTCAAAATTGTCTCGGCATTATCTACACGGTAGGCAGTGCTCCTAATTTCTTTTCAGCCACTGTTGAGGCCACTTGCTCCCCATTCCGACAGGAATCTCAACTCCGCACCAAATTTCCACCAACGGTTAACGGCTCATAGTTGGATTCTTTCTAGATCGAAAATCTTGTTTGATATCGTTCCAACATTTATTAGTGAGATGGTGGAAGGTGGCGTCTCCCTTGCATTACTGATGAAGAAATTTTGACCCAAGCCGGCCAATACGATAATGATGTGAGAAATGCACCGAAACTCGAGGGAGGCATGGTGACATACTTATTATTATCCCTTCATTCAATTCAAGCTCATGAGTATTGGTGCCTGTCATTTTCAACTAATTTTAGAAGAGATTCAAACTTCTATCATACATTTCTGCCTAAAAGGTCGTGAAAAACTGCGAGGCCATTATTAACTAGGTATCTTCAATACAATGCCAGGCTTTAACTTTTTAACCTGAATCAGCTCTACGACAAAGGTGACACGCGTTTTAGTGATTCTAAATATGTACATCACGAGACGCATTGACGTAAAACAACAAGATAGAGGCGTCAATTCATAACGAGTAGGGTAGGCAAACCAAATATCGGGAGTCCACAAACTGATTTCTCCACAACCCGATCCTTCACCAAATCCGGGATTCCTAAAATTATCTGCCTTAATTGAAAATTGACATAGGGATCATTAGATAAATATTTGTCTGCGCTCCATGGTGTCCATTACTATTGATTCTTCGTCTTGTTTATCCTTGGAAACTTGTGCAAACGCGATAGATGGCACAGACATACACTAACGATTCCTGCAGCACTCTCATCAGTTTGAACCCCATATCATTGGAGCAATGTTGACCAATAATACTCAGCCAAGTCCTTTGGGACACAGGAAATAAAGAGAACAGCTTGGTATAATGGGGAAAACCTGGCATTTGATGGAAAGATACACGGCGTCATCATGTAGATTCTCGTGACTTAGCAAACTGAAGCTGGATATCGAACTCAAGTGACTGTAAACTTCCCCGAGCGGCCCGAACGCGCCGAATCTGACCAATTCTGATACCTAAAACGATTAGGATGCTTGATTAATAAGGCAACTTTGATTCGTGGGTAGCTTTGCTCTTGGTTAGATCGCCTCCACAACCCGATCTTCGAGAACAAGATCTTCCCCAGCATTACGTAACCAACTCTGGGATAGCGGGGTAGACAAGTTCGGTGACCTCGGGGGATAATAAAGATGGTACTGTCTTGTGTGCTCGAAAAGCTGATTCTGGGTATCGGTAGTCAAATCGGCAAGTCTCCGGTCCGGGTCATGTGTTATAAAACCTCGTCAGCTTACATTCCATAGAGGTAATCTCAACTCACAAAACGTTAGCAAGTATCGAGATGATCTCACCCATTGCAATACTGGCTATACCAGCCGTAGTCCTAGCACTACTACTGCAGTTCGTTGTCCAGTCTTTCCGATCTCCACTTCGAAATATCCCGGGACCTACTCTTGCACGATTCACAGATGGCTGGTATTTCTGGAAAGTCTGGAAGGGCTCGTTCCAAGACGTGAACTTGGATCTACACAAGAAATACGGTGTGCTTAACCGTGAAGACCGAGACCTTTCAACCCGCTTACGTATTTGCTTCAGGGACTATCGTTCGATACGGGCCCAATCGGTACAGCTTCAACGACCCCGAAGCCGCAAAGACAATCTACGGTCTAGGCACCCACTTCCCAAAGTCATCATGGTACTCAGCATGGGCATCTCCCGGCCAGTGGGCCATCTTCAGCGATCAGTCTGTCAAACGACACAATCAGAACCGAAAACTCTATCAAGCAACGTATGCGATGTCATCACTGGTCCACTATGAGCCTTTCGTTGATGACTGCGCCGATATCTTCACCCAACGTCTCTCCGAGATGTCCAGCACTTCAACCCATCTCCCCGTTGACATGCGACATTGGTTCCAATGCTATGCATTCGATGTCATCGGCTTAATCACATATGCGAAACGTTTTGGCTTCTTGGACAGTGGAGATGATGTAGGCAATGTTATCGGTGCCTTGGAAGACCATCTGGGTTATGCAACACTTGTTGGCATCTTCCCGAGCCTTCACCAGTACCTATTCAAGATTAGAAACTGGCTTGCTGCCGGAGGGAAAGGTACAGGAAGAGCCTACATCTTGAACTTTACAAACGAGCGAATACGTCAAGCGCAGGTGGCTCCCAAGCCGGTCGCCTCAGAGAGCGAGGTCACCATGGAAGATTTTCTCACCAAGTTCTTGGCAAAGCATGCGGCGTCACCGGATGTGTTCACCCAATATCATGTTCTCATGGGATGCACCTCGAATATGGTTGCAGGGTCTGATACAACTGCTATCAGCCTCTCAGCTGTTCTGTACTATCTACTAAAGAACCCGGCTTGTTTGCAAAAGTTGAGGAATGAGATAGACGACTTTACCGCACGAGGAGAATTGTCGAAATCGCCCACTTTCAAGGAAAGCCAGCAGATGGCTTATTTCCTGGCTGTTATCAAGGAAGCGCTACGAATGCACCCTGCAACTGGTCTCCCTCTTGAGAGAGTTGTTCCTGAAGGCGGTGCAACCATCTGCGGACGTTTCTTCCCCGAAGGCGTAAGTCGGCCACGAAGAAACTTGAAAACCCGTGAGTCAGAGCTAATTAATGGCACAGACTATTGTTGGTATCAACACCTGGGTAGCTCACCGTGATACTCGGGTTTTTGGCGAAGATGCCAATTCCTTCAACCCTGATAGATGGCTCACTGCCGAAAGCGAGAGGCTCTCAATCATGAACCGTTACTACATGCCGGTAAGGCTATCTTTGGGTGAACTCTGAGACTCGGTTACTGATAACAATCCTATCTTAGTTCGGACTCGGTTCAAGAAATTGTATCGGTCGACATGTCTCTATGCTTGAGATGTCAAAGCTGATTCCGCGAATCATTCGAGATTTCGACTTCACCCTCGATTCTTCGTTACAGCACCAGAATTGGCATACTCAGAGCTACTGGTTTGTCAAACCACTTGACTTCAAGGTTCGCATTCAACCACGCCTTTCAGAGAAGCAGAGGTAGTGAAGGAAGCGATTAGTCCGGAATTATCATGCATCGTTAGTTTATAACATCTTCTTGCACTTGGGAAATTAGCATTCCGCTACCCAATTCTACTTCGCGGACTGAATGTGAAAGAAGTGCAGCACGAGAAATCCTATTGCCCACATAAGCTTTATCTATAATGCTAGGTGAATGTCTCAGTCAGAATCAATTCTGAAATGTCTCATCGACCAGTTTCTCGGACAACGCCCAGAGTTTCTCTGCCTCCTCATCTGACTCGGCCCGAGGATGCGCTCCACTACATATCTGACAATCCTCCAAGAACACACCATAATTCTGTTTTCCTTCCCTTTCCTCGCCTGGCCCGAGCTTAGGATCTAGCGCTGCAACAAGCGTAGTTGAACAACCAGCCTGTAGAGTCTTGTACTTCACTCCCCTCTGGTTTCCAACCTTCATGACTGCCTCGCGGGCTTCAGAAGGCATGTGTCTGCTCAACTCTGTTATGATCCATCCCGGAAAAACTGTTAGAGACAAGATACCGTAGCGATCGTACCATCGTTGATTGGCACCGATACTGAAGAGCACGTTTGCAACTTTGCTTTGGTTATATGCTGCCAGTGGAATGTAGCTCATCTCTTCAACATTGGGAGTTCCCCATGCCCTGTGTACATCGTAGTTGGGTCTTTCCTCTTCCGGGAGATCCTTGTTCTTCTTTTCAAAGTTGATATCGCTCCATCTCATGTAGGCCCATTTTGGCGATCCACTGGACACGTTGATCACACGAGTTGCACCCTTTGGACTATTCTCTGCGGCTTTGATCAACTTTGGCATAATGAGGTTGGTGAAGAGGAAATGCCCGATATGATTGGTCGCGAAATGCATCTCGATCTTTTCTGGGCTATAAGTTTGTTCTGGGAGAAATGCGACACCAGCATTGTTAATAAGTAGGTCGACCTTTGGAATATCATCTCGGCCGAGAAGTTCTGCAGCCGCTGCGCGAACTGACTGTTGGCTTGAGAGATCGAACTGGAGGATCACATAGATGACCTTGGGGTAGAGACTCTTGAGCGTATCGACACATTCTTGTAGCTTTGTTTGAGAGCGGCCCGTAATGATGAGATGCGATGGCCCTTGTGATGCCTAATTTGATGAAGAGTTAGAGAAAGGTTCTTTTGCAAGTTCAAGATCGCCACCAGACGTACCAAAGCCTCAGCTGTCGAGTAACCGATGCCACCTCGGTTCACTCCAGTCACCAATACGATTTTGCCTGAAACCTGAGAAGGGAATAATTGAGCGACCTCGAGGCCCTCTGTGTCGCCATTGAACTGAGAGAACGTTGTTGCTGTCATCTTCGCCAAGAAATGGATAGCGATAAGCTGGTGGTGATGCGAAGAAACAATCTCAAATACTTTGCTGAGGATATGGAAATTCTGTCTTACCAACGAAAGAAACCAATGTACTTATAATATTGAACCTGTAACAAAGTTTGATGAGCATCATGGTGGGTCATGCTTGTGCTTACAGGTTGAGGCTGGGATATTCGGAGAATGCAGTCAAATAATGGATTTAAGCGGAGTTAAGCGATGCAACACCAGCACTTCGGAGATGTCTCGCCGAAGTCCGCTGACCATTTTCAAACGACGAGTTCAGGGCGGGCTCAAAATACTAAGGTCGCTGGGTGTTCGGTGAGATCGAGTCCGTTGAGCACGGAGTATCGGCAGAGTTGATCCCGGCAAACAGTATGAAATGTCGCGGTCTTGTACAATGCGAAACGTGCGCAGATCGAAGGGGTGGCTTTTAATGCTGCAGGCTCCCTTAAGTTGCCCATCGGAGCCTACAGAAACACAGAGCTCCACTGATGGAGCGACCAACGACAATGATGGACCTAGTGGAGGTGTCATCGCAGGAGCTGTAGTCGGCTCAGTCGCAGGTCTTGCCCTCATTATCGGTGGCCTCTTCCTGGCATTCCGCATGGGGAAACGAAGACGGGATGATACTGAAGGACGAAACAGTGGGCTCAGAAACTCACTGAGATCTCTTCCCAGACCAACCATATATTGGACACAACCCGAGCCCAAGACCTCCCTTCCTGTCATCCAGCCGTACTTTACGCAGACAGAACAAGTGGGCACTCCAGCACCGGAGTATAAATCTAGGACGGATGGAATCGGAGAGGCAGGATTGCCGTACATCACATCAGTCAACGGTGTTGAGAACTCTGCACCGTCCCAAGACACCCAGCAGCCACTGGTTCGGGGGAGCTCGGCGGAGTGAGCTCCCAGCTGGGCTTTATTCCCAGGCTGCTACACCAAGGTTCAATTACAGCCACTTGAAACTTAACGTTTAGCAGAGCCCAAGCAGTCTGCTTCGTAGAAGAAAACTCGTTTTGTTATATGCATGTTCGGCGGGGGAATTGGGAGTTGAGGTACAGATTGAGTGTGAGGAGAAAAGAGTTAATTAATGTAAAGAATAAGCTAGAAGGATACTATAAGGATTGGGTATAAATACGGGAAACAGTTTTCTCCAAAAGCTTGCTCACGCTGAAAGAAATACCAGTGACAAGAAAATTCATTTCAAAACCATAATGCCAATCTTCTCAAATAGCAGTGTCATAAGTCGGCAGGGCGTCATAGAGATCTTGTCCAGCTTGGACTTGTTCCTATTTGGATTTTAGCTTCGTCAACTTCGTATTTTGATTCAGTGAAACTCACATAAGTTGGGACATGGTTGATGCCAGTCTCATTATGTCCCTCGACGGCGATTTGTAAAGGAAGTCGTAGCGTAAAGCTTGAACCATGCGTTCTGGAAGCCAAAACCACTTCCAAGACATATGTTCGACTGATGAGACAAGAGTAAAAGGTTGGAAGCAAAATCTTGTTATCGGGGCTTGGAAGCGCGATCGAAATGGGCAAAGTGGCGGTATGCCTTGGGGCTTCCGTCTTGATGATATCACTACTCTTGGATCCTCGTCTGGAAGCCGTGCGAGGAGGTTCATCGCCTGAAGCTGAGAGTTCCGAACCTCGACGAGAACTTGGTGCCGAGAATGACTCAGACGTCTGTTCCCAAAGTGGCTTGGGAGATTTGGTAACTGTTGCGCTCTCATCAAGAACAAAACTCAAGATAGGATTCGGCATAACGTTGGGGAAGTTGTGTTGGTCTGGCAAGAAGCTTAGATGGCCTGTGGAATAATACGTAGATGCTTTAATGGTAGCCGATTTAGCGTACATATCAGGCGGTGTTGCTTTCTTGGAGGTTGGCCAGAATTCGAGATCGATGTTCAGCGAGCATTCCGAAGGTTGCAGTTTATCAGCTGAAATGATCACAGGGTCAGGTTGGCGTGTTGATGCCCTGATATAGCCTAGCTTGGATGAAAGAATGTCTTTTCGGATTGACTTCTCTTGAATCAGAGTGAACCGCGGGTTTCCTGGTAAGATATGCAGAGGCGGTTGCTCCGGAAGGAAGGGCATGACTTTGACAGGATGAGTTCTCTCCAGAACCATTGATTTGCCCTTCTCAGTTTTGAGCAGTGCCCTTGCATCAACGCCGTAGTTAATAGCGACAGTATGAACAGCCATGTCATCGTGCTCCCAGGATCCAACAGTCGGTGGTAACTGCAAGTGTCGTTCCCGGATAATTGGGTTTCGATGCTTGCATGCAGCGCTGGGGAGCTGGTAGGGAATAACGAAAGAGAAGGGGACTTCGTAAAATTGACCAGCCTGAAGGAGTCCATCGGTAGGAAACGCGCTTTCTGGAATTGGCATTCGAAGCTGGAGGAATTTGTGTCCCGATTTAGGCATTGTTCCTTGGTGAAACATTTGAACCAAAGTTGTTTCAGAGCCGGTGAAGACTATCTCGAATGCATCGACAGTGAGATCTGCGCTGGGCGAGAAAGATACAGAGCCCGTGATAGTAGAACCCGAGGTGTAGATCTTGGCCTCAAAATGCCGATCGATGGTGACTTCAAGAGGACATTCTGATTTCCGTCGCGTGGGAACCCAACTTCCTCTACGCTTTGGTTGTTCTGGTAGTATGGTGTTTGCTGGGGTCGTGTTGAACAAAACCTGGGTAGCCGACATTTTGATCGTGTGTACTCGAGGAATTGTTAACGTTGATAAGCAGATAAGGAGTTTTTCTCAGTCATGAGCTGAGATTTTACTGCAAGTTTGTGATGAAGGTGAAAGAGGATAAAAAGCTTCTGTCCCCCGATACTTGAGCTAACCTTTCAGTTCCGCCACAAGACAAGATTGGGAGTGCCAACACATGACCCTTTATCTCAGCCAAGGCTCTAGTCTGCTTTGATTGGTTATCTTGGCCGAAGCGACGCCCTGGTAGTGCATTTGGGTGCGTGTAATTGGCTAGCAAAAGCCGACCCCAGACTTGGAGCCAAGACGTCCGATTCCCGCACGACTTCACGCCCTGGGACTGACATTTGCCAATTTCTGAGCGAAGCAAATGATCAGCAGCTTACCAATTACAATTCATCACATATCAATACTTATCTGACTCACTTGCCAAGTCGTCGCATATGCAATGCTCCAAACATTCACATTTTATAGCGACACTGTGGAGAATTGGCTATCTCCTCGGGCTGTCACACTCGTACGAAAGCCAAGAACTAGCAGTAAGCCACAGCAGAGTGAATGAGGGGTACTGCCATGATCACAGGGAAGAAATCAGCCTATGGTTATCTCGAGCCAAGAGACGCTGGTATTTTTCGCGAAAAAGCCCAAACTCAAAGATAAGGCTGCTGTGCCGCGGGGTTATTCCAGGGAATTAATTGTCTTTGTGATGATGTTGTCACCGGCTATTCGGCGTGCGATGGGCCCTCTCGGGACGTTACCGGCCGTTGGGGAGGTTATCAACTGGGTTTAGTGGACCACCTACCCCAGACTTGGGGAGTTTTCGCATGAAGTTATGGATGGTGACAGGCAGTTAGGGCGGGTTTTTGGTGCCCGCGATCGGCGGGGAAAGGTGAGAAAACTGAGAGCAATGAGAAAAGTGAAAAGATATCTCCAGAAAAGGTGTACAAGCGTGCCTAGAAATGGGATTGAGTCGGAGATGCTCTCATTCGTCACATGCTTCAATTTATTGACTTGGCAGCCACAACCGCCGACGTTGCATGCATTTAGTCTAACTGTAGCCACGTTATAAATCCGATTGAGTAAAAGCCGCGTTCAGGGCTAATTGTACGGTACGCAATTGAAGCACAAGTGAGCGAAAACAGCCTCCTACCACGCAACAGCAACAGACAAAGTCAGCGTAGAAAAAAAAAAAAAAAACTCTTGATATGGAGAATTTCCTCCAAAAATCACTATATCTCCACAAGCTACCCCAAATACGGGACACAAATCCATTGTTCTCATTTCGTAAAGTGGGCTCGTAATTGCCGATTGAGCTTGTTCGCTCTCAGCCGCATCTCAACGTTGACGCACGATTGGATCGAGAACTTTCCACGACTCCATTTCCCCAACGGCGATCAGGAACTTTTTTTTACTTATTCTCCATTTTCCATGAGGATAAAAAATTATCATAACTTCCGAAATGCCGTTTATGATCCACCGACTCCAGCTTGAACTTCCGACCGATATTGACAGATGGATCCCGATGTGACGTGCTCGGCCAATGCGGGGTCTGAAGTCAGCTCCGATAATCCTCTTCAGCGACACTGAGGATACCACTGTCTCGGTATTTATTTTTATACTACCGAGAGTTTTACAAATAGTTACATGTTCGACATGACAAACATCGAGAGCCCTATCAATATTGGGCCATGTTCTTTGAAGCATCGCGTCGTCATGGCGCCGATGACGCGTTTGAGGGCTGATGAAAATCACGCCCCGCTGGATATGATGACGGAATATTACGCACAGAGAGCTTCAGTTCCTGGAACGCTACTCATTACTGAAGCGACGTTCGTCTCTGAGAAATCACGAGGTCGCGATGAGAATGCGCCTGGTATATTCACGCCGGAGCAGGTCCAAGCATGGAGACGTGTAACGGATGAGGTTCACAAGGCAGGATCATTCATCTTCATGCAGTTATGGCACGTCGGCAGAGCAGCTCGTCAACACGCTCTGGAGAAAGCTGGTCTGGAGATGGTCAGCAGCAGTGATGTTCCTGTTGGTGACGAATACCTGACACCTCGACCTATGACCACAGAAGAGATCTGGGAGTGCATCGCGTCTTTCGCCAGCGCCGCTAGAAATGCTATCGATGCGGGCTTCGATGGGGTTGAGATTCATGCTGCTAACGGGTATTTAATCGACCAATTCACGCAAGATACGTGCAATAAGCGGACCGATGAATGGGGCGGAAGTATCGAGAACCGTTCTCGCTTTTGCCTCGAGATTGCGAAAGCAGTTTCACGAGAGATAGGGCCAGATCGAACAGCAATCCGATTGTCACCTTTCAGCACGTTCCAAGGAATGCGAATAGAAGACCCGGAGCCGCAGTTCACGTATCTGATCTCAGAGTTGAAACATCTGCGACTCGCGTACCTTCATCTCATTGAGCCTCGCATCGCCGGAAACGTGGATAGAGAAGTCAGTGACCGGGAAAGTCTTGACTTTGCGCTTCGAGCATGGGAGCAGGCTGGTCCTGTCATCCTGGCTGGAGGTTACACAGCAGAAAGGGCAAATAAAGCTTTGGAAACTTCATTCAAAGACCAGCCTGTTGCATTTGCGTTTGGGAGGCACTTTATATCTAATCCAGATTTGCCGTTTAGACTTGTGAGAAATATTCCTTTGACGCCGTATCAAAGAGATACGTTTTACAAGGTAAAAAGCACGGATGGTTACACGGATTATCCTTTCAGCGAAGAATGGAAGACAGGACAATTGTAGAGCAAGCAGAGGTATAGAAACCGATTTGTCGTTTCGTAGAGAATGTTCGTTGTTGCTTTTATTGATGCATGGAAGTTGCTGGATGACCATAGAACCAGAGATGATGATTCAGGACGACTTGGGATGAAAGGCCATCATCTCAAAAGGCCGAACCTGCCGGAGTAATTGAACAGAACAACTTGGCGACCAAAGCAATGAAGAAAACTCAAACGTTATTCTGTTGTTCATTTGTTTGACTGGTTCGTGACACGAGAAAGTCGTTTGCACGTTGCCGTTGGTGGGGCACGGAAACGCACGGTTGCAAACGTATGATGCTCAAAGAAGTTCAAGAGTAAAAACAAGACATCTTTTCAGCAGTAAAATGCTTGGAACAAAAAAACAATGCACAACAAAAAAGACCTGAAACAGATGTTACGTGGTCATCCTTCTTTCGACTTCATTCACTATCGAACAGTGTTGGGTTCTGCCGTTGACGCCTGAACAGTGACGCACGTGTCAGATCACATGACTCCGTAACTGCAATCTCATCTACCGCCTTAAAATTACAGGCATTCGTTTGTGCCCGCACTCAGTGCTCACAATAGGCAACATCATACTTTCTCTTCTCGCGGAGATCCATCTCACACGCACTCACATCAAGTAATCACAAATATCTTTGGCATCTTCGGCAATGCGGAGCATGTCGTCGTCATCCGCCGAAAATGCTTCCTGATGAGACAATAGACAGAGCAGCTGACAAGCTTGCCGAGTTCCGAAACAACAACGCCCTCAACGACATTCTCGACCAATATGCCGTTCTAATCGAGGACTATAAGCGCCTCAAAAGCGACTATGAAGAAGAGCGTGAGGGCAGAGAACGATACAAGCAACTCGCAAGAGGTCAAGAGCGTAATCCTTTTGCTCTCGTAGTCGTCGATGGAGATGGTTACATCTTTGATGAACGCTTCGTCAAAGACGGTGAAGAAGGCGGAAGCAGAGCCGCCAAACAACTCAACGATACTATCAAAGATAGTCTACGCCGCAAAGGTCTCGAATCATGTGAGGTCATGGTCCGCGTCTACGCCAACCTCACCGGTCTATCAAAAGCCCTCTGCAAAAACGGTCTCGCGGGCGCAGAAAAGCGCTCGTTCTCATCCTTCACAGCTGGATTCAATCGATCTTATGGTCTTGCTGATTTTATCGACGCCGGCGAATTAAAAGAAAACGCCGATTTTAAACTCAAAGCCATTCTTCGTCTTTACGCCGACAACGCTCAGTGCAAGCATATTTACTTTGCCGCCTGCCATGATGTCGGCTACGTATCTGACCTTATCCCCTTTAGGGGCAATCGTGAAAGATTCACGCTTATTCGAACGCCGAGTTTGTTGTTTCATAAGGAGTTTGACAGACTTGGTATGAACGTTGAAGAACTTCCTGGCGTTTTTCGTCATATGCCTCTCACCTACGCTTATTTTACCGCGCAAACAAAGACGAGCCTTGCGTCATCTACGAATATGAACAAGGCCAGCTCACCATACACAAACTCCACGACAAAAGCAACTTCGAATGATGGGAACGGAGTCTGCAGCTTTTACATGCAAGGAAATTGCCGATATGGCAGCGGCTGCAAGTTCCCTCACGTCGACAGTAAAACATCCAGTCAGAATAGTACACCTTCGCCATCTACAATCGGCACGAGCACGAGGAACTTTGCTGGCGATTGGCGACGTGGCTCCAACATCACCAAAAGTAACATCGAATATCTCCCTCGAAAGGACGAAATCCCCGATGGTCTAGTCCCCATCAACGCATCCGAAGAACGTCTCGACGCATACATACCACCACCCGATCCCGAAGCCGTCCGACGCCTCAGGAATCTATCGCAGGAGAAACGGTTCTGCAATAACGCACAGCTGTATAACTC
The DNA here is from genome assembly GCA_002982035.1 of Fusarium algeriense. Taxonomy (NCBI): domain Eukaryota; kingdom Fungi; phylum Ascomycota; class Sordariomycetes; order Hypocreales; family Nectriaceae; genus Fusarium; species Fusarium algeriense. The sequence continues at coordinate 35,424 of PVPY01000113.1, forward strand.
GTGCGACGACGATAACTGCCCATATGAACATACGCCCATCGATACAGAACTCCTCCCCGCGCTTGAACACCTTTCTCGTTCCGTCATGTGTACTCGTCGCGGAGGCTGCCGAAGAGCAAACTGCCCTTATGGACATGTCTGCCAACGGGCAGATTGCCGCCACCGACCCGGTGGAAAAAGCTATTGCCGTTTTCCCCAAAAGGTTTGCACCGGAGATTATACTGTTGCAAGTTTTGTTCCCGTTCTCGATCCACCTATGATGTCGCCATCTTTGCACTCTGAGGATTTAGATGGGCGCAATGCGGAAAACGGAGGGACGAATCTGTGGGGTGTTGAGTAAACATCTACAAACTACAATGGTATACCTGAGAGAATGGGTATACATATAACAACATGTTGACGGAAGGGAATCATGATTTTACCTCAACAACCTCATATAGTATGGCCGAGGATTGAGGGCGCTCATTATCTTGCGAAATTGCCTTCGCCGCATTACTTGGGCGGCAATCCAAGGCTGGAGGTTTGGGAGTTCATTCAACTGGACACGTAATATGGGGTATTTGATTGTATTCGGGCAAAGCAGGTTAATACGTTCCGCGAGAAAAGCATTAGAATACTTGGACAAATAAGAATACAATCATAACCCCGTGACGAAATCTGTATTTCAATGTGAGATTGTCCAAACAATATTTTATTTCACCACCGTCATAACCGACGCAGGTGACCAATAATTTACACTGGCATAATGAAAAGGCATAGGTTTGCTCATACTAAGTCCAACGCCAGGCGGCCCAGCAACAAAAGGAGGCAATGGCCCTTGTATCTGTAAAAATGTGTCGGCTCAGATATGAATGGATTCTCGTTCCCATCGACTCGTGCTGTGCATCTCCGGAGCCATTCATCACAAAGTTTCAACAACATTTCGGTACCTGAATGACCGGGAATCGTTACGGCCTCGGCACAGCCGTTGGTCCAGTCCACGAAGTGAGCTGAAAACAGGAGACGCTTACCAAGTCAGATCGAAGTGTCGTCAGGTAACCGGTTTCTGTGATATGGTACATGCCTTAAGCAGATGTGAGGGGCGCCTCAAGAGTCTCCCATCGAGGGAACGAGAAATCAGAGGTCTTGAGGCCAGGCTGAGGTAATAGTCATCATCTCAATGCGGTCCCTTCAATTATCAAGAGTAAATTGTTGATAGTGACCTTAAGCCTCTCACAACTCACCAAACATCGCACATGAAGCGGATATCCAATGACCAGCTGTTCCCACATTACCGAGTCCTGTCTTGCCTCCTTCCCCGTGCGGTCTTGCCCAAGACAATGACAACTGCGGGGTAACAACTTCACCTGGAACAGCCAGACTTGAGACCTTGATCCTTCAACAAACACATTCTTCAGATTCTTATTTGTCCGCCTTTCATGCACCGCCATCACTTTCATCACCAAGTCAAGTTTCGGGCCATCGCGAGTGAGCACCGCTTCGACTCCATCCACTGCCACCAAGTGCAACGAGATACTGCTAACTTGGACAGTGCCGCATTTGATGCATCAGTGCAATCAAAGCAAAGTCACGGCCGATCGACTCACGAAGCGACCGACCGCCCGGGCCCTCGACGAGCAGATGAGCCGAAGACCGAAGGCAACGAATTTGGTATTCATCTCGACCAAATCGCAAGAATCGAACGGTCGACTGCATGGCCCCAGCCCACAAAGAGGAACGGCCGAGCTACGATGCCTGATAGCCCCGAAAGCGAGGGCAAGTGGGACGACCCCATCTATTGAAGGGAAGTCCTGCGCCTGGTTATCAACGCTGACATTATGCAGTGCTTGTCATCAACCCCCTGACGCGTGCCACACAAATGTTGGCCAGAAGAGTCCTAATAACAATAATGCGGGTCTCGGTCAGGCGGGCTCATCGACCTAACGCGTATCAACCTCCATGAGGGATCTTGGTCAGAAGAGTCTTATCAGCACAGCGCTGGGCTCGGTTATGAGGGCTTGTCCCGTTGCTACGATGCTTGTCGTCGGTCTAACGCGTATCATCAACCCCTTGAGGGATCTTGGTCAGAAGAGTCACAGCATAGCGCTAGGCTCGGTTGGAATGGGCTCGCCCCTATAGCAATTCGATGCTTCCTTTAGCATACATTAAGATGCAAGGAAGATGCTGACCCTTCATTATAAATGAGAAGGTTCGGCGGGTGGCGAAGTCGGACTCTGCAACCTCCACGTGGTGCCACCTGGGAACCCGGCCATTGCCGGAGCCAGTGCAGAGACGCAAATTCCTTCCCCTTTAGATGTCACGTCTAACTTGCTGCTCAAGGGCTAACTGCTCGGCGCGTCATAGATGTACTAACTACTGGTGGGGTTGAGCCAGGTTGGGACTGAACATTTGTGAAAGAGGTATATGCTGCCCACGATCTCACATGCCACAGAATCACTAACAAAAGGACATCAGCCAGCCAAATAAGGGGCTCAACTGTCGAAGAAGCTGTCATACTCCGGGGAGTTCCTTTGGATACGAGCTCAGGTCCAAGTTTGTGGAGCTCGAGGTGGAGGATTGCAGTGGCTCAATGGGGAGCATGTAGCAGGATAGTCTTCTCAGCAAAACAAACTTGGTTGTAGTCTTTCTGCATATGGCGTCTAGGGAATTTAGTTGGTAAGAATATGTCTTCACCAAGCTCAAGGAAGGTTATGGCAACGGCTAATGAGGGTAGATCATGTCAACGTGCGAGACGCTAGGAATGAGCGTGGTTTAGCTTTCCACTAGAACATGGTTAGAAGGAATTCAATTGAGAGACCGTGTCCACCTGATCAGCACGACCATCTATTGAGAGTTAAAAATTCAAAGCCTTAGCAGTACCTTGTCTAAAGCATGAAATACTCGCAGCATCATCTATTTTTCGTCATTATTCTGTCGAACTCCTCTCCCAACCCCTTCTTAAAGCTCATAAGTCGTCCCATCCGAGAAGTCCTATTTCACAGTAGTACTGGGGCTCACTGTCGCCCAGGCTGTAACACTCAGAGAGCTCCTCCTCCAAACGGTAAACAAAATCAACCGAAGAGCTATACTCCCAGTATGAGCTAGGCTTGTCATCATCCCAGGGATCTAAGCTATATCGAGGAGCCGAGTCGTCCCCTACGGGTCTGATATAGTCCCATTCCAAAACCTCTGAGCCAGACCTATAATCAATTTCCAGAAACCTCCTGTCGCTGGCATAGAATGCATTAATCTTTCTATAATTCTTCCCACCTTTTTCCTTGACTTCTTCTTTCTTTTTAGAGATCGATCGATGAACCAGAACTTCCAGGCGACATCATTTAAGTCGAAAGCAGCATCCATGAGCGTGGCGATATCAGGAACACTCCGTATATTTGAGTCATAGGAAATGTCGTTCCACCACTTTGGGTGATACTCTATTGCGAAATGCCTCACCCCACTGGAACCTTCTCTGTCACACGACTTTGCAGCCCAAAAAGCGGCCGACTCCAAATTGACTTTGCTCAAATCATGATGCTGCAAGACAAAGAGGTCTCGGTGGGGATAGACTGTCACCAGGTGAAGAGGTGAGCCATCGAAGCAACCTGTTATGGCCCTTTTGAAAACTTCTTTCGTCCTATCGTGCCTTGGATATTCGGGAGGGCATAGGTTTGACTGTCGTTTTGACTGTTCGAAGCGCTTTTCCATGATGAGAGCTGTAGCTCCAGCCGAGAATTTGCTGGTGAATGAGTTCACGTCAGTGCGTTGTCGTGGTACATGTGAATTCCACAGCGTGTAGAGGTTTCCAAGCCGAAAAAGAATGGTGTGTGAATTAAGAAGTGTTATTTAGAGTTGATTCTGGCCAAGAGCTGACACAGACCGCACGCCTTACCTCGTTATTTTTATCAACGCTAGCAGAGTTTCTTTTAAATAATTAATAATAATGCTTATTTGGTGAAATATGAATCTTCCTTCACTTGTCAGCTTAGCTGTTATGGGCGTGAATAGGTATTCAACCACAAGTCCCAGCTGCAAATAACACATCTAGTTCACCCTTCACCTATCAGACACAAAGGCCTTTGATGAATAGGGTCAAACATGATGAATCCGAAAGCTGTCTTTCAATGACTTCTCTGTCCCAATCCGTAACCTGATATAATAGTAGGTTTCCTCGCCATAGTCGATAATTTTCTTCCAGGGTTTTGTTTGAGAGTTCACAGTTCGTCCCACCCAAGAAGTCCGATTTCGCAGTAAGCCGCCCGTGCCCGGGCACTTAAACCCATCTTTGGGACTGTCGCAAATACGTGTTGTAGCAACATCTTCCCACGCAACTCCCGCACAAAATCAACAGAAAAACTACGCTCTCGGTTCGATGTGTCCCCCAATGGCTTTGCATACTCCCAGTCTTCCAAAAGATTGTCATTGGAAAAGCATTTGACTTCCAGGAACTTTCTGTCTCTAGCATAGAATGCGTTGAGCCGCCTGTAGTCACTAGTATTCTCCTTGAAGGCTGGGGCATCCTTCTTTCTCTTTAGAGAGTTATCAATGAACCACAATTTGAAACTGTCTTTCAGCTCGAAAACAGCGTCTATCAGGTGATTGACCATGGTTGGATCATTCCAGTCAGTCCAGAATTCTGACGAGCTGCGCATCTCCTCCCACCACTCTGGGTTGTACTCGATCGCGATGTGCTGGAGCTCTCGGAAAAGGGGCCGAATTCCTCCTCGGGTTGGACCGGATCCAACAAAGTTCCAATCTACACCCTCTAGGATATCAGGCTGGAAGACGAATAGATCCCCGCGGGGGAAGAATGTCAGGTAGTGTGGAGAGCCCCCTTGGAAGTAGCCCGTCGATGGTACTTTGAATACTGAATAATGAGGATAGCCTACATAAGGCCTCGTGTCACCTAACTGTTCGAATAGTGAAAAATCAGGCCACTTATACTGGCTGAAATGTTTCTCCATGACAAGCCTCGACTCTTTGCAAATGGTCCACATTGCACCGTCAATCAGGTAAGTCGAGATGTTCTCATCGTCGCGGTCTTCGTGCAAGCTCTTGAAGTATCGATGGGGCGGAGGCTCAGACAGTATACCACTGAAGTGGCTTCCATGCATCATGGAACGACCTTCGGCCATGCCTTTCTTCTTTTCATCGTAGTGACCAAAGATGTGTACTCCTGGACGATCATCCCGGGGGACGAGCTTCCAGATTTCATCTCGAATCTCCCAGGGAAGATCTGAAAAATTCGTCATGGTGAAGAGGGTAACTGCAGCTGATATTCGGGGAAGCGCGCTCAGATGGGTGTCTGTTATGGTTGATATAGTTCTTACTCTGCTGTGCTGATTTTGATGTGCGACAGAGGTTTTGGGGAGGAAGAAGGGAAGGAATCGTAGCTTTTATGCGGGGAAGATGCTGGCTATTTATATTCGCGTACATGGATACTTTGTGGCCTGAGTCATCGCTGGTTTGTCTTTAGCTTTGCACTTACATTCTTGTTCACCTTTATGTTCTCTTGCGAAACCTTATCGAACATTCGAAATTCTGCTTCACACATACCGTAGGGGAGTAAGTTCAGGGTATAAAGCAACAGAAACGGAAAGAACACATATTAACACATGAGCTAAATACTCCTCGCCCTCTCTGCTGCCTAGAATGAAGCTTCAGACTTGNNAGACTTGAAAGTTAGTTATCACTGCTTCACACCTTTGTACTAAGAACACGTCCAAACGCACAGGAACGAACACTTCACATAGGGCATGTGTACATAGATTCGAGAAAAGCTGGAACTTCAACTAATGCTGTCCCTATCGTTACAAGGTATTCTTACCACTGAACATGTTTTTCGAGAGCTACGGCTTGACTTTACTCCTCTTAAATAGATTATGTATTTTAGAAAGGTCTTATGATACGTCATGTTAGGTGCCCTGACTAGAAGCCTCCTTGTGAAGTTCCAGAAACACCACAAAGGATAGCTCTATACCAGGGACTTGGGATTAAGATGTTGGAGTCTAAATTTAGGCATGACAAGATAGCCATTGTATTATAGTAATGGAGATTCAGAGCCCGGAAAAGAAGACTCCGTCTGTCTTTTCTAACCTATCCGTAGTCATCTCTGTTCAAAATCGAAGCCACCTTGGATATAGTGAAGCTATCTAATACCTCATCGTAGAATGTTACAGATCATCCCAACCAAATAGCTGAATTTCCCCTGAAATCGTAGATCGGGCCTCTCTCCATACTGTCCATAAGATATGAAATCCCCGTGAGAATCGTCACCCTCGCTCCAAACTGATCTTACGAATTCAATTGATGTTTCCATTGAATCATGCACCTCGACATCGATACATCTCCAGTCTTCGAGAGGGTTCCATCTGAAGTCAACCTCCGGAAACTGCCTGTCTTAGGCATAGAAGATTCCATCTTCATGCGTCGACCACTCACCAACATCATCTCTTAACTTGAGATTGCAATCAACAATCCATATTTGAATGTTCCCAGCGAAGTAGCGAAGGGCGTTACACACCAGAAATTTAACTGGGGCACAACCCTGATCACAGCTCCTTGCAGTTATCGATGCTGGAAAGTCACAGAAAGCAAGACATGATGGGGAAATTCACAACCTTTTTGACGGAACTTTTGGGAATTTTACCTCAGAACAAACAATTTATTTACCCCTTCGAATTACCGCCTTCGTTTTCTTAAACACCGTAGCTCAATCCAAACATAGTTAAGTCCTGTAGAACCCTCTCCTCAAGTCTCATAGGTCATCCCAACCAAGAAACTTGACATCGCAACAAAATCGTTCATCTTCTTCTGAATCGTCTGCATACTGTCCATAAGTGATCCATTGCCCATGTGCATAGTCACCCATACTATCTAGTGACTTTGCCAAACTGATTGAAGACCCATGGTGGTCGCCTGTCTCTTCCTCAACTGGTTCGATATGTCGCCAGCGTTCTAAAGGTTGACACCCCCAACTAGCCTCTATGAGCTTTCTGTCACCTGCATAGAAAGTTTCGCCAGCGGGATCATCGTCTATATCTCCTCTTCTCCTGAGATTGTGGTCGATTATCCATATTTGAACAGGATCATCGATGTCGCGAAAGGCGTCGCACATCACATTAAAGTCATTGCTCCACTCCTTCTCCCACCGCCGGATTCCCCACTCACGATCCCATTCTATCCCAATATTGATAGGATATCGGAAGACATTAGGACTCAGATGGTCCAGGATGCCACGGCCTAATTGGGACCAGTCGATGTTCTCGATGTTGCTAGGCTGTAGTACAAAAAGATCTCGGTTAGGTCGAACTATAAAACGCTGAGAGTTGTTGCCTGGCAAATGGCCCACCGCTGGTAGATGTCTTGCATTATAAGGGAACCACTTGTTTCTTTTTGCTCCCTTCTCAAGAATTTTTCTTGACCGTTCAGCGTTCCTTTTCATGAAGAGTCGTGACTCTTTGCAAGCAGTCCATAATCCGATGTCAGCCACGTATGTAGAGACATTTGAATTGCCTGTGCCTCCATCGAGAGCAGGAAAGTACTTGCTTGGTAACGGCGAAGCGAGTCTCTGTTTGAGTCTACTAGCAGTTGATGACTCGGCGTCGGAAGTTTGGTAGTCGTCTTTCAGTTCCGTAGTCTGAAGTTCAAAGATCTGGACGCCGGGATGATGACGTTGAGCAGCATGGTCCCACACCATATCCCGCAGTTCTTTGAAGCATTTTGCTACTGCGTAAAGTATAAGAAGAATAGTGTGCCTATATCGTATTCCTACTAAGAACGGTAGTACATATTTCAACTACGACAGATCAACATAATACTGAATACGAACTTGGATCCTATTATTCTAGGGAATTTCTACCATAGCCTCAAGTGTTGTATATTTACTTGCCCTATTAAGTATAATATAAAAGGCACATTGATGTCTCTAATACGCCTTATCATGCATGCGAATTAACTCCTTAACCAAACCATGCCAGTTCCCGGCTTCCATGGCTACAACGTCGGCCCTTTTTCCATCAATGGTCTTTGCGCCTTTTTGAAATCCTGTATCTTTGAACACTGCATCCAGAAGCTCAACATTGCCAATCCTGGCAGCGTAATGAATTGGTGCCCAGCCCTGGCCGCTCATCACACCGCCAAGATTATTCGTACCCAGTAGCTTAATGGCACAAGAGATATTCTCGTTCTCAAGAGCCACGATAAGTGCTGTGTCTCCTTGGCGGTCTTTTACGCCTAATACTGTAGTTTCTTGAACCCGCTGAAGTAATGTACTTAGGACTTCATGTCTCCCTTGTTCGCAAGCATGATGAAATACAGTCTTGCCATCGTTATCCGCCAAATCCAGCCGTGCGCCATTGGAGATCAGTATCTCTACGCATGGAGGGTCATCCAGAAAGTCAAATATCGGTGGTCGGCCGTCAATGTCCTGGGTGTTGATATGCGAGTTACGTGGCGAACTGCATAAGAGCGAAACAATCTCCCGGCGACTGTCTCCTAGACCAGAGAGCCCGAGGCAGTGAAGTGCAACTAGACCGTTCTCTTCTTGTAGCCCTGGATCGGCGCCTGCTTCAAGCAGATGCTTCACGCAGGCTGCAGAAGTCCAGCAGGCGACGTGAAGTGGTGTCTCTACCCATCTGTTAGTGGAGTTAATGTCAAGGCGGTCTGAAAACTGTCGCCACAAATCCAATGCGCCAGCTATACCCTTATCCAATTTTGATTCAACAGCCGCATGAAGTATGTTGGCATCGAGGTTAGAGCATAAGAGGGGATTAGCTCCGTGTGATACGAGTATGTTCATCTCTTCAACACGGACCGCTGACGCAGCCCAGAGAAGCGGCGTCCAGCAAAACTTCTTGTCCTTTTTATCGAGTAAATTGTGTATGATTTTCTTTCCCTTTGGGCCTTCGTAGGTAGACACTCTAAAGTACTCGAGGATATCGCCAAAAAGGGAGGACCTCCCGTTGAATTGCGATTTCCATGCTGTCCAGTCTGTAGTTACCGGCGCGCTGTTGGCATCGTCCAAGAGGTCGATAAGTCTTCCAAGTTAGCGAAGAAACATTCTACTTTGTCTCTAGGGATGCAAAGAGTGTGTGAGGATTTTGCTGCTTATCCAAACCTTGACCAAATACGTACTCTTTCAGAGAAGGTCGCTCGTCATCAGTTGCTGGATATAAGCCTAGCACGGCAATGTGGATGGGACTGAACTCAAAGTTACTCAGACAGTCATCTTCAGTGGTCAAAGCTTCCAGTATGTCATGCTCTGCTTTAGTGGCATCGGGTCCTATTGTTTTGACAAATGCCAGCTCTGCAGGAGTTCTGATGAGCGCAAGCATGTCAATGAAAGCCTGTTTGTCTCTAGCATGGCACTCAACTTACCTTGATCCAACATGGCCTACTTCAAGATTACAGCCAAGACCGAGCAGATACTTGACTATATGCAGTTGGCGGTGATATGCGGCTGTCTGAGACCTGGTCAGAAAGAACACATGATTATGACGGAGATACTTACGTGAAGCAAGGACCAACCATTTGGGGCAGTGTCCCATATAGTAGAGTCCCCCGACTCTATGGAGGCTCTGAGTCTCCCTAGGTCACCATGCTTAACATAAGTCATAGCATTATGGCCCTCGGGTACCATTCGGTACGTTTTTAATTCATGTCTAACGTTGACAGATTTCTTTGTTAATACAATTGACACGGCCTTCTGGAAGAAGGATACAGAGCCAAATTTTGTATCCGAATTAGCTACATTCATCAAGCAAATTGGATCGGAACATGGGAGCTTCCGGGCTGCTAATGAGGAGAACTGGCGGCGACGTCGAATCGTATGTTGGTGGCATGTGCAATGGCAATCATACTGGCATGATTGACGTATAGCACAGCGAGCCACAGATTTTGATGTGACTAGTATGTCACCTGCTTTGTCGGAATGTCCTATCTGCCTTTCTACACTGTGTAAAAGTCCTGGGTCCTGGGGCTGGTGAAATTTCGACGCAGACCCTGCAATTGAAGGTTTCAGTTCCGTTCTTCCAGAGGAGGATGAGAGACTGCTTTGGTTGTTTGCTAGTTTTATTTTAGCTTGTAATTGACTTGAAGAAGCGTGGGCAGTTTGCGATAGTGAACTCCCATTGTCAACTATCTCGTCAGTGGGTTTGGAAATGAGTTGAGACTCAGGCGTCCGGCTTGCGAGGACGAGAAATGTCTCCCTTGTTAATGCATCAGCAGAGTTCTCAACGAGATTCAGAAGTTTCATTTTACGTGTGAGTGATGGCTAGAAATGTATGAAGCATAATATTTTGCTCTTTCAGTCGATCATGAAGCTTTCTTATAGTCGAGGCATGATGAATCCATTTCGCTCGGCGCACAGCAGAATGACGAGAAGCTGCGATCTGCGCCAAACAAGCTTCCAGATTCTTCACGGTACATGTAGAATTGTTTAGGATTGACTGAATGACGCCTTCAGACACATGATGGGTGGTATGGCGACTCCTCAGTACACGATCAAACCCCAGGAGGGCCTCGGTGAAAACGGAAATATCGCTGGCTAGATTGGAGAGATTTTCTTCGCCGTCCTGAAACTCCTTAATTGTATGCAAGACAGACTTGGTTGCATGGATAAGGTTAGCGACTGACGCTATGAGACCGATGGCACTGATGGGATCCATATTCTTGACCAGGAGCAAATAAAGGTGGGATTGGATTTTGGCTAGATCAAAAGGCCTTCACCGCAAGACTTAGTTCCCCCACACTCAACCCAAAGCGACGGCAACTGTCTATGTTCACAGGTGATCAGACCGACATACGGGGTGTTCTGAACGGTGTGAGCTACGGAAAGGAGTGATCAGCGTGTCATAAGCCTATTGGGTTAGAAAGGTCGCCCCAAGTCGTACAAACATTGACCGGTGAGGATCTGTGCTACCCAAGTCTTTGTGTAACGTTTTGGTTTCAATCAATGCTGGTGGATGGGTCTTTGGCGAACAAAGGGTGCCCAAAGGTGCATGCGGCTGAAGCGATTTGACTGTATCTGCATGTATGTATGTATATATGTGTGAGCTCAATGCAGTTCACAGCCTGCTTCATGTAACATCAGAGATGGCAAGAGGCATTTATTGCCAATTAGCTCTTATTATCATGCGGTTGGGAGCCTCACATATTGAAGTAAGATCAGGGTGTATATACACCACGGGGCAAGTTGACCCGGCCCCGCCCGTCTGAGATATTCTCTCTTGTCTCTGATGGAGGGAGGGAGGGGAGCCATGCACTCGGAATACAAGCCCCGGGCCATTATTGCATACAACACGGAACATACGACAAATAACTGCAGCCACGCGCGTAATATTTGATGCATCTGAACAAGCAAAGCTCACTGTTTCACAAACAAGTATAGTGAATAACCGCCGAATACTGTCTTTTCAATGTTTCTATCTGCAAAGCCTCTATGTCGCATTGCATCCATCCATGCCGCACTTAGCAAAACGAGTAATACTCATTACAGACCCATTCGGGCGCAGCCCCCTTTTCTGCGTCAAACCACAAGCCACTAGCAATATGCTCGTCTCTTTCGGATGTCTCATGCTCAATTCCGGCCTTGGCAATGGCATTCTGCACCAACGGCGTGGGGTCCCAGAGCTTGACATGCTGGAGGCGCCACTCGGCAGCGTCAACCTGAGCAGCTTTGATGACAGATCTGAGAGCCTCCAGCTGATCAGCAGGCATTTCTCTGTCACCTGCGTCCGACCGACCTCTAGTGTCGTCTCCCTCGACAGCCAGTCGCAAAATGTAAAGTACATTGCTGGGGTTTGGCCAGTCTGGGTGTCCGTAGTAGCGATGATACCAAATGGCCCATACCTGGCTTCCCGGTGAGCCTGCAATAGACCCCTTGACCTTTGGGATCTGACCAAAGAGATATCTTGTGGCAAAGTCTTCCTTTCTGATGTGGAAGAGCATGTGTTCAACAGTGGGTACAATGGTGACTCGCTTTGCCTCAGAACAAGGGGTGCCCATGGCGGTTCGAACAAGACCCTCATCTCGCTCGCACAGTGGCGCGATGTCTTCCTCCAGGACGTCTTTGACGGCGGTTGGCTTCGATCCGTCAATGGAAGGAAACACAAGCTGGGATTCACTCGGGTGAGGCAGCCATCCAAGGTTTGAGTAGTACTTCTTCCCAATGTCGGAATACAGGATGGAGCCGACACTTTCGCCCTCCTCGGGCTTCCAGTTGCGAAGGGCTTTGGCCATTTCTTTCATGTGGCGGGCGGCATAACCTCGTCGACGAAGAGGCTCGGGACAAAAGACACTTGCAATGCCGTGGACGACAGCATCTTTGACGTTGCCATCAGAATCGCTTGTCATGGCACGCTTGACGAGGCTCTCGCATGAGCAAAGAATAGGTCGTTCATTTGGTGGAAGCCTTTTGTCGACGAGAACCCAGTACGTCATCCCCCCATCTTTCGCCAGGGGCACAGTGGTGAGGTACTCAGACTCTTGCAGGAATACAGGGACGGGCAGTGAGTCTTTCCAGGACGAAGAGGTCCCTGTCCAGATCTTGATGCGCTCCTCAGCAGTTGGATGGGCAAGCCCCAGATGGGGATCATTGGAGTCGGGCAGGTCCGATGAGCTCATTGTAAAACGCAATATTGAATGACGGTTGATGTATGTGATGAAGGCAATGAGACGTTGCTGATTTTCGAGAAATGGGTTGCGTGAGAGAAATTCCCCGATCGAGAGATCAAGTTCCTTTTCTTAAGGTACGGGCGGGTAGTCTAAGAGGTAGATGAAATGCGGCGGTTGCTTGAGGTAGGTTGGTGGCGGAGGCGCTGTGCACAAGGCCCTGCAAGTGTGGCCTTCTTCTGTAATTACCCTGCTGCTTGCTCACCTTGAGTGTCTGCGAGGTGTGCCTCGAGTCAGGTATCCACCTCATGTACCTAACTGCTCTTACGCATTCTCTTTTAAGCGCCCGAGAAGGCTGCTGTTTCTCACAACAACACATTCTGTATGAATCACAACCCCCAACCCGGCATGTCTTTTACGGTCGTGGTCGCTAGGCGTGAGGATGCCTCTCGCATTGCTGAAATCCACATGGCTGCTTTTGCATCCAACTTGATGCTACAGGCTCAATTCCCTACGCCACCAATTCGCCAAGCTCTGCAACAAACCCTCGAGCTGAAGGCTGAGGCCGACATTGACGATCCTTATCAAACTGTGCTTCTCGTGCTTGAGGCGCAACCGGAAGATGCAAGCAGAGCCGCTCACGCGAAACCGACTCAAGGTCACAAAGCCATTGTTTATGCCAAGTGGTCTCACCCTGTTCCACCTGGTGAGGCTTATGTTGAGCCACCTTGGCATTGGCCTGAGGGAACGGATTTCGACATGCTGGGGGTCTGGAACAACAAGATGGAAGAGGCACAATTCATGGCTCTTGGCAACAATCCCTGCTACAGTAAGTTGCCATCCCGCGCTGGAAACCTGCTTTCGGAGCTTGAAGTCCTTGAACAGAGCCTAACATTCCCTGCCATTAGAGCTCACTTTCCTTGCAACTGACCCAGGATACCAGCGACAAGGCGCAGGTTCTTTATTGCTGCAGTGGGGAATGAAGGAGAGCGCTCAGGCTGGTGTACCCATCTATGTGGAGAGCACTCTTGAAGCGGCAGACCTTTACAAGAAGAACGGATTCAAGGAAAAGAGATCGTTTTCTGTGAAGTTCTGGTCATCAGAAAACCAGAGCCTTCAAGAGTATACTGAAGTCAGTTTTGTCTACCGACCTCAAGCAACGGCATGCATTCTTCTCTAAGCAAACGGTCTTGGTGGGGGCCGGACACAGTTGGAGGACAAGAAGTTGATTCGATATCCTATTAACACGACTGCTTTATGATTGGGTCTTTTCCACCGCATTGTTAAGGGCATCGATGAACATTAACACTTCATCCACCGTATTGTAGTGCACCAAACTCACGCGCAATAAGCCACCAGGTCCAACCCCCAAGATATCGTGGACAGTCATAACAGAGTAGTTATCACCCCAAACAATTCTGCAAGTCGATTCCCGATGTATCTCTGCTGCAATTACCTCTGAAGAAACATTCTTGACCTCAAAGCTTATGCAAGAAACACGTAGATCAGGGTCATTGGAACGTTCACCGTACACAATGTAGCGATCCGGGTAAGAATTGAGATAGTCCAAGAGCGGTCCAGCAATGGCCTGCTCGTAACGGGCGATATTCCCCCAACCTAGATAGTTGAGGTAGCTCATGATAGGTATCAGGCAGTTTTCCAGCTCGTGGATATTGGTACCTATCGCGAGCTTGGTGTCGAGGGTGGAAGATTCAAGATGAAAATGGTTCAGGCTGGTCAAGTAGCGTTGGTGCACACTCCGCCGAGCGTACATTTGGGCAAGGTGTGGACCAAACACCTTATACCAGCTAAACACGTAAAAGTCTACATCTAGAGCCTTTACATCGATGGGTCGATGGGGAGCCCAGGCAACTCCGTCCACCGAGAGCAAAGCCCCAGGAATTGTATGGACGAGGTCGGCAACCTTCCGAATATCATGAACAGACCCTAGTACGTTATTGACATGACCACACGTTACAAGCCGTGTCTTTGGTGTTAGAAGTGGCTTAAGGGTCTCCAAGCTGAGCTTGGGATTGGTTTCGCCAGATATGCGTGGCGGCGCCCACCACTTGATGGAGATGCCGAGAGACTTAGCAAGGCTCACCCATGCGGTAATTCCTGCTTCGTGACAGAGCGTAGATACGATCATCTCTGAATCGAAGTTCAGTGAGGGACGAAGGGACAGAGTCAGGTATCGTTGAAGGGCCGTGGTAGAAAGCCCAAAAACTGACCAAATCGAGGAATATCAGTATTGTTGAAACACGGAGGAGCAACAAGGTAAGTTTCGAAGGCTTCTATATGAGTAGACTCACCAATCTCGTCTTCTTCGGCGTTCATATACGCAGCAAGAGTTTTATACCTCAACTTCCGCTCCGAGATATCACGATCACTTCCCTCATCTCCACCTTCCAGCTGGATCTGAGGTCGTTTCATTGTCTCCACAACGCTTCTCACAGATCAGTTGGCTTCTTCAATTTTTAATTTAGCCAGTAACAAGGGTTTTTCTTACACGTCAATGGCCGGTCCATATACCAAACTGCCCGCTCCGTTGTTTAAAGAGATCACGTCCTCTAAAAGTCCAGGAAATTGCTTACGGACGGCATCTATGTTATAGCTTGGTGGAATCTGTGCCAGATAGTGATTGGCTGAGTGGAGCTTCGACATCTTGATGAACTGAAGAGAAAAAAGACGAGTAGAGACAAATATTTGCGAAAGACTAAGCAAATGTTTCAAACGTCGAGTGAGCAGCAGCCGTGCAAACTCACCCTTAAATCGATTTGAAAGCTTGAGCAACTTCTTGCGTTTAGGAATTGTGTATATCAGCAGGGTAGCACCAGCGTCCTCGGGTCGGTAAGGCCAAAACCTGTTTTAGGATATGACTGCGAGTGGACAAACTCGGCTCGCAATCAATGTCCAGCCTTCTCCCCATCTGGCGTCGTACGAAGGCCGCCATGCACGCCTTTTCACACCGTAATGCAAGAGTACACCGATGTGTCAGAGAATCTGCCTAAATGTGGGGGTATACATCGTCGAAACGAGGCCGTCAATGAATTTCAAGCCCTACAACCTATAGCTGAGTACTTTTGCCGAGTCGGACACCCTCCCTGGGACTATTTGCGATAATACCAAATACTACGGACTCTTATGTGAGCGGGAGCCGACGGCAACTCTGATGACGCGCCATGTACTCAGCTTCTTATGCAAATAAGCTTATTATCTGGAGGCTTGTATGGTGAAAATGCAATGTGCAGCAAGTTTGTTCCCTCCATGTTCTGCTAGGCTCTGTACTCGGGGAGACGGGCGAACAATTTGAAACAAATTAATCATAGATTTTATTCAGTCGAGAGTTTTTGATAACAAGGGGATCGAGGTAAGCGTGGCAAGTTTTAAAAGCCGACACGGTCTTCTTGATTAACTTTCCCAATACCTTCGTAGTCTTCTCTTCAAGCATTGCGATACCTTAGCGACTTACAACAATCATGATGGATAATCTAACCAAAGTCAGCAGCCCATTGGAACTAAAAGCATTGGACTTCGACCAATTCCTGCACGGAAATCAGGTCGCCCAAGGAGACTTTGCGGAAGCTCTGGTTAGTTCGCTGCAGCAATTTGGAGTTGTGAAGATCAGGGCTCATGATTTTCCTCGCCTTGAAATTCTCAAGCTTTTTGACGTTGTATGAAACCGCTGATCTTCTAAGTTTTCAATGATACTGATAACTGAAAGGCTAAAAGCTTCTTTGCTCTTGACATCCAAAGCAAGATGGTAGCAGCCCACCCATCACAGGCTAGCCCTCATCGAGGATATAGCTTCGTCGGTCAAGAAAGGCTCTCCGGGATTACAGGCTTTCTAGAGGGAATCGATCCCGATCGTAACCTTGAAGACTTGAAGGTAATGGTTTAAGCCCAGCAATGTAGTGTAGCACTGACATATTTAGTAGGAGACCTTTGATCTTGGCTTGCCTGGGGACCCCGAATTCCCTAACAGATGGCCAACGGATGCTCATGCCCCGCAACTCCGTCAGGTTGTTGAGCAACACTATGAAGTTCTTCAGCATCTTCAACTTCAGGTTTTGTCTGCCTTAGCTCTTGGGCTGGGGCTTGAACCCGGATTCTTTGCCCCTCTTCAAGATAAGAGCCACCATGAGATGCGCCTCTTGCATTATCCACCGACCATGGCCAGCAGTTTGATGGGCGACAAGACAAGAATCGCTGGCCACACTGATTTCGGCAGTATAACTCTTCTGTTCCAAGATCGGACGGGTGGGTTAGAGGGGCGAGAGCGCGCCACGGGAAAGTATCAGGCCATTGAGTCAGAGCCCAGTGAGTGTCTGATAATGGCAGGAGATTGTTTTCAGCGATGGACGGGGGACTTGGTATGGGCGCTTCCGCACAGGGTTACAGTGCCTTACCAGGTTCAATCAGATGAGCAAGATTCTTGCATCCCGGAAAGGTTCTCAATTGCATTTTTTGGGAAACCAAACCGGGATGCTGAAGTAGGCAACCTTGAGCATCCGCAATTCCAGGGGGCGCACTATCGTTCTATCACTGCCGGGGAGTACAACAACATGAAGTTGAATAGGACCTACTGATTCAGACAATGCGGGGACACGGTAATTGGTTTTGTTTTGTATCATACAGTGAGATATTTTTTCATACTCAATTAAAGTGTAAAGATAATATGAACCATGCAACTACATTGACAGGAGCAGTATTAAGGGACAAAAAATAACGCAAGGCTGTTTACACGGATAGTGGACAGTACGGTAACAGAAGTACTGAGAAATCTTAACCTTAGGTGAATCCTTCAGGGCATCATTGTGTACCCTCCTCGCTTTCACACAAGCATGTCTATCAGGTTGCACATCAGCCAACAATTGGAATCCCGCAATGCTATCTCCCTAAAGCCGTCTGATGCATAGAGCGGGGCTAGGGGATGGCAGAAAAATCAAGACTTGAATCCTAAGTGATAAAAATACTTAGGTAAGTTTAGGATAAACTTAGCAGGCTCTTTAATTAGTTTATTTTTATCCCCTAATTTTAGGTCCTAAGTCGTCTAACAACACCCCGAGGCAGGGGTGATTGATGCTGACACGGCCGCCAGAGTTATCTGCACATAAGCAGCCAACTTTAGAAAGACGGAGGGTTGGCATTAGACAGGATATCAGAGGGAGGTAGTGCACTTGCAAATGCATGCTCTCCTATTGTGATGGCTTTATAAGCAGAATTAGTTACATGCCTGCAGGATTAAGGACTTTTCACGCAATTATATAAACCATTGGCTTGAGCCTATATTCAACCGCCGTCTCACATTCTTCTGTCACAGAACACCTCTGTCAACTCGTAGACATGAAGATGTGTTTTCTTATCCACGATAGGGATGTCCCTTTTGGTGTATTTCATCAAGATGTTCATTTCTACTGCACGATATCTCTCAGTTCACGAATTCCAATTGACGTGGCACGGAAGATAGTGACGGATGGTATTACACGTACACTTCAGCATACCTCCTCGTCTTGCGAACTCACTAATGGAATAATAGGCACAAACCTTCGAGCGGGTGCTGTAGTCATCTCCGTTAGTGGTCGCTTACAAGAGGCTTTGAGGCAGGCCCTTTTTCAGCTCAAAGGTTTGAGGTCCCGTTAAGCATCGTTTGTTGTGGCGGGTCTAACATTAGCATAAGATGAATCCCTCTCTACGGTAATATTTGTTGATGCAGAAGCATCCTTTTATGATCCTTCATCTTCCATAGTTGGTCATGATATATTCGAAGCGACTATCTGGCCTTCTGACCCGAAGGTTAAAGAATACGACTTGGTCAGTTAAGCCCCTTTATTATATTTTCTATACTAGCTTGACAACCGTTCAATATCTCAGTGAACCCAGACACTGACTTTTTAGATATACTACTCACGACCCATGCTGAACAACTCCACTCAGGAGACCATGGCCTTGGGCAACATCTTCAGCAAATCACAGCAACTCAACTCGAATTTTGGGACGGCTGCGATACTACAGACATTGAAGACAGGACTCTTGGCGATGGAGTTCATAGGGCTCAAATTCGTCATCAATGCGTCCAGGCTCCTCAGTCTTGAGGCTGCAACAATGCTTGACATTCTTCGTCACGCATCTGCTCGTTCCGCTGTTAGCATGGCCAAAAGTGTAAAACAATCAGAGAAAGGCTCGATAGATATGGCTTCTAGTCTGGCTAGTCTTGTTAAGCTATCCTCTCGGCTTCATTACCAATCGGCTTTGATGAGTTCTGGCTTATCTCTACTGGAAGAATGGCAAGCTATTCTTCCATCTCCGGACGATCTTGAAGATTCGACCAACTCATCTTTTCTCTGCGCTAACAGACTTGGTACGCATGAGCTGTGTGCCTCGAAAAGGATATCAGTCGTCGGACTAGGCGCCATGGGACTAGGCATGGCTCTGTCTCTGAAAAGGTCTTTTTTTGTCGTTGGATGTGATGTAAGTCCACAAAGGCTTAATGAAGCCAAGTCTGAATCGCTCTCTGTAACCAACGATGTCACCTCTTGTGTCGACGAGGCTGATTGTCTGCTATTTGTTGTTGAGACACCACAACAAATATCTGATATCATCCGGACCATTTCAAGACAGCTTGTCTCAAGACAGCGCCCTCTCACAATTATTGTGCACACGACCATGTCTTCATCCTCAGCAATGGGACTCAATGAGCAAGTCTGGCAACTGAATCCTAATATCTCGTATCTCGAAGCCCCAATATCCGGCGGCCCAGCTAGGGCGAAACGCGGTGAACTACTTGTATATCTCTCTTTCCGCCGAGTTTACAGAACTAACAATTGTGCAGATGATTGTAGCTGGTGAAAGAGCTGTGTTAGATGATCAGCTTGCTGTTGTTCAACAAATGTCTAGCCGTATATACTACGCAGGAAATGTAGGCAACGCAAGCAAGATTAAAGCGTTGCATCAGGTCAGCGCAGCTATTAATCATGTCTCTTCTTTCGAGTTTACATGCCTCGGTCTTACATGCGGTATCGAAGGCAAAGTACATTCTGCCCCTCGAACATTCTACAGTCTCGGTTAACAATAAAGATACTGCAGGATACCCTTACAAAGCATGCCTACAACCAATACTTGGCAGATAGGCTTCCAAAGTTCTTTGCTCAAGACCAAACTCCTGACGCCAAATTATCAATATGGTTGAAAGATCTTGTATGTCTCTAAACCTTTCTCACCTACCAAGCTTATGTAGATTCAGGCTATCGCTCAAGAACAACTTCTAGGTATAGGAATGGACACATCGCTAGTCCGGATACTTATATCGTTGTTCAAAGAAGCAGCTGAAAAGGGCTCTCCGTCGGACTCTGATATATGTATTTCTAAGTGCTGGCCAGTATGGAAGGATGTGTTGGGCAATGAAGGAGAGGAAATTCGATCGACCTCTGCTTAAGACCTTAATCCTAAGTAATAAAAATATTTAGGTAAGTTTAAGATAAACTTAGTTAGCTCTTTAGTTAGTTTATTTTTATTCCCTAATTTTAGTCTTCTGATAGCTCGAGGGCCACCATATCCAGAACTAAAGGTCCACTTCAGCCCACGCTACCTATTTCCAGTTTAGAACCATGAATGGGAATGCTCTGTTCTTTAATGTTCACTAAGGCGTCAAATCAGAGACGGCTTCGACAATCTAGACCAACGCCCTATCTTGGCTAATCTGTCACCGCAGGGTTCGGTCGCGATAGTTTCACGCTATCTCAGCCACGAGACTTCCAGCCCTGGGACGGCTGAAAGCAATCTGCGATTCAGAGGCATTTTAATAGCCACTCATTGCCCCTTTTCCCAAAAACTTTCTTGAACCTGTGGTGACTCTCTTGAAATTTTTAATTCACGATTCATACAGGCATTCTGCGGAAATGCAAAAGCTGGTGTTGATAGGCGTGCTCGCCACCCGAGCATTGGCGGCGTGCTATTACCCCGACGGCAGCAAGGCAGCAAAAGACTACAAGTACGAACCGTGCGGTAATTCAACCACGACATACTCGACGTGCTGCTACTTTGGAGAGGGCGATAAATGTTTGGCGAATGGCTTGTGCAATCAGCCAGACAAATGGGATTATCGCGCTGCTTGTCAGAACAAAGATTGGGACAATTGTCCAGAAGTTTGCATGGACAGTGAGTAGCCATTAGCCCGATACGCAGAATATTAGACTGACAACTTCAAGGTGACTCTGGCACTTGGTTCGCGCTTCAAACGTGTGGAAAGAATAAGTACTGCTGTCCTCCTGCAAACGGAGACGATTGCTGCGATAGCGGCGCCCAGATTTACAACCTCAAAGCTCCCGATCCGTCATCCAGTACCAAGACAAGCGATGCGACAAGTACTTTCCAGCGTGTTATTCGCACAACAATTATACAAACCCCAACTCCAAAGGCGAATCGCGGGGATAGCTCGGTCGAGAAATCATCGACGCCTGCTATTGTTGGGGGTACAGTTGGTGGTGTCTCTTTCATTGGGTTCTTGTTCCTTGGGGTCTTTTGTGTCTACAAGCGTCGAGATCGCCCAGCTGGTCCTCAGACAACCGCAGTTACACCGGAGAAGAAGGATGATGGAACGCATGGCAAAGAAAGCGCCACTGTCCAGGTTTTGCCTCAGTTCGGTGTTGCAGAGGCTGAAGGGACAGAGGGTAACAGGTACACCGAAGTTGACTCACGGGCTGTCAATGTCGCCCGTCCTCCGCTCGCGTACCCTGAGGATGACGGAATGCCTCAACCTGTTGATGTTAATCTCCCTCAGCAACCCTCTCCTGAAAACGATACTATGCCGAGAGCTAGGAGACAGGGTCCTCGTGGTCAGGTTGCAAGACAGGCAGGGACTGAAGCCGATTCTAATCCGATCTTACACGCCGACTCGATCCCCATTCTCCATGCTGATTCAAATCCCATCTTTCAGGCTGATTCAAACCTTATTCTGCAAGCCGACTCAAACCCAATCCATGAAGCGCCCGATAACGCGAGGGTCAGGCCCCGAATTGCGACCGTCCCTAAGAGGACCGCGCATGAGCTTCCATAGATTTAATGCTACTTACTCAATAGAGGAATACACAATAATAAATAGCATACTAATAGTGACTTATTTCCACCTTCGGCTGAATGCTAATGCAGTTTGGAACTCTCGCTCCCACCGCGTACTGATCGTATCGCGGGGCTGTGGCGAACATCTAGGCTAATACCGCACTGAGATTCAACAAGCGGGTTTAGCTCAGTTGGGAGAGCGTCAGACTGAAGTCAAACTTCAATCATCATTCGATATCTGAAGGTCGTGTGTTCGATCCACACAAACCGCATGTTTTTTGCCTTTTGATGATATTTTCCTCTATAATGACTATTTTTTTTTTTCCTTCACAAATCTATTAATTAACTTGTCAAGTATCATGTTGAATGATATTTCCGAGAAGCACTTACTGGATCGAATACATTTCGCGAACCGAGCGAACCTCACGCCGAATTGTGCTGTCGCTGTTGACAAACTGTCGCTGGCTGTCCACTGGCTTGTAGGAATCTTTTTGCCCTGATCTTCTAGACAACTTACGAGCATATGCTATGCAGTAACGTTTATGGAAGGTCACATTTTCCTAGCCTGCAGAAGATGAATTTGGAGTTACCAGATCTAGCTGTGATGATCTTGGCGCGTAATAGCTACAGGCGTACCAATCATGATGAACAGTCCTAGTGATCAACTTTGAGACCTACCAATTTCGACACGGGCCAAGTCGAATATGACCATGGTCATGCCTATTAGTATAATATCCGACTTAGGCAAGTTCGGCCAAAATCTGGGACTTTTGTTACGAAAACCACTGAGCTATAAGATCTGGCCAAGGTCGCATCAACATGATTTATATGACAGCGAGGATCCCAGGTCATCATGCCATCTCTCAAGCAGCTGTGTGGAATCCTTGCACTGCTAGTGCCATTTGTCCAAGGGCAGAAGGATAATCTGGGTTTGGGCAATGGTTACATCGACATAAAGACCGACAATTTCAAAGCTCGCCTTGTTCGTGACGCTCAAGTCCTTGCATCTCTGACCTCAGCAGACGACACTTTTGACTTTTTGCCTTTCGATCGTATTAATGTTCGGGCACAGAATGGGCAGTACCACTGGGGCGATATCACGTATCGCTATCGCAAACAGGGTGATTCGGCATGGACAAGTGGTGATTCTGCACAAAAGAGGCAGCCTGTGAAGCAAATAAGGACTGGGAATGATCTCGCGGCATCTAACCTTGGTCCAACCCTACCAAACAGTCCTCTCAACATCACTCGCGAATGGCTTGACATTGACGGTGATCTGGGTCTTCGCTTCACCCTCACCAACGGAGGAGACGACACCATCGAGCTCGGTAGCCTTGGATTCCCAGCTGAGTTCAACAGCATCTTTACAAACAGAACAGCCGAGGAGATGCAAGCTCATTGCTCCCTCTCAGATCCTTATATCGGACAGGATGCTGGCCAAATCCGTGTTGCGCCAGTCAAAGGTACCGGTATTGGTCTCGTCGTCACGCCGTTGAACGGAACCAAGACTCCATTGGAGGCCTACAGAGACTTGAAGGAGCCGTGGTTCGAATCAACTGGCTATGGAAGTCAGACATTTGAGGGCTTCTATGAGTGGCAGGTCCTTACCAAGGCCTGGGCAGAAAATGAATGGAAGAATCAAGAGCCTTGGAATAAACCCACTTCGAAGATTTTGCGAGCTGGCGAGTCGCTCAAAGTTGGTGTTAGATTCTCTTTATCAGAGTCTATTCGCGACTTTGACGAAGCGGTTCGCAAGACCGGGAATCCTGTTACAGTAGGGGTCCCTGGATACACTATACCACGAGACCTGCCCGCCCAATTATTTCTGCAGAGTGATAGCGGTGTTGCTTCCATTACAGTTTTACCCAAAGGTGCACTTGGAATCATTAAGGATGGCGGGAACAAGTACAC
The DNA here is from genome assembly GCA_002982035.1 of Fusarium algeriense. NCBI lineage: Eukaryota > Fungi > Ascomycota > Sordariomycetes > Hypocreales > Nectriaceae > Fusarium > Fusarium algeriense. The sequence goes on from PVPY01000113.1 coordinate 58,980, forward strand.
TCTCACTCCCTCAACTTCTGCGTGGGGCCGAGTTCGCGTCACCATCACTTACGAGGATGGAAAAGTACAGACTGTTCATTACTACGTGACCAAGGCCACAACGGAGACTCTCAGCGACTTTGGAAGTTTCTTGACTACTAAAGCCTGGTTCAACGACTCATCAGATCCCTTCGAGAGGTCTCCATCGGTCATGACATATGACTATGAGAAGGGCGCCATCGTTGAGCAAGATCCCCGGGTCTGGATCTCCGGACTCAGTGATGAGGGAGGCACCGGTGCATATGTCGCAGCAATGCTAAAGCAAGTCATTCAACCAAATGCTGAGGAAATCGCCAAGCTAGATGAGTTCGTTCAAACTACTATCCGGGGCAGGCTTCAGGGGCAAGACTATGGAGTACGCAAGTCGCTCTTCTACTACGACCCTTCCGATGTGGATTACGCGTACAGAAAGGACATTGACTGGAGCTCCTGGACTTCATGGAACAAAGAGGCGTCTACGAGTCTCGATCGTGCGTATAACTACGTGCACGTCGTGGTAGCTTACTGGTCCATGTACCGCGTCGCACGAGCATATCCAGAGCTCACATCTAAGCCTTGGAGTTGGTATCTGAATCAAGCCCAGAAGACCATCATTCGCATGACTCAGAAGGATGTTTCCTACCGGGATGTTGGATTGATGGGCGAGACCGTCTTTGGAGAGGTCCTAATGGATCTGAAGAGAGAGGGTAATGATATCGCGGCAGATGCTGTCGAGAGCGCGATGAAAGAACGAGCCGAGCTTTGGCACTCGCAAGAGATACCTTATGGAAGCGAAATGGCATGGGACTCGACAGGCCAGGAAGGCGTGTATTACTGGGCCAGGTAAGATCAGTTCTCATGAAGTTGCTCATTGCTTACTTAATAGGCACTTTGGCTTCGACGATTCGGTCCAAAAGACGATCAACAGCGTGCTGGGCTACATGCCCAACGTGCCTCACTGGGGATGGAACGGTAATGCTCGAAGATACTGGGACTTTGTCTACGGGGGCAAACTGAAGCGAATCGAGCGTCAGATTCATCACTACGGCTCCGGTCTGAACTCTCAAGTCCTCCTCTCAGCCTTTCGCGACAACCCTTCCGATTCTTACCTCCTTCGCGTCGGATACGCTGGATCGTTTGCGCCGCTTACCAACATCAATCGAGATGGCTTTCCCAGTGCTGCTTTTCATTCATGGCCTGATACACTCAAGTGGGATGGTATCACTGGTGATTATGGTGGTGGCTTTGTCGGTACGGTTTTGAACTCCGGCACTTACGTCGCTGATGACAAGGACCTTGGCATGGTCGCTTTCGGGGGTACCCTCTTGAAGCAAGGAGATCAATACATAGTTCAACCAAAGGATGCTGTGAGGAAGAGAGTGTTCGTTGGACCTTTGGAGGTCATGGTTACCGTCGACGCCGGGTCCATCACCAAGTTTACCTTCAACACCGCTCAGAAGACAGTTCAAGTAAATCTGTCGCAAACTAAAGGGCCGCTGAATGCTGCTAAGGTTGCGGTATGGGTTGAGTCAATGGGTGCTGAAAAGTGGCAAGTCAATGCCAAAGGTAGCAAGAAAGGACGAGGAGGATGGATTGTGCCCCTCCCTAGCTCCGGATCTGTTACTGTGTCTTTGAGTCAGCTGTAGATTGACATGGAGCTTGTTGATGTAACTTTCGACTAGATATTTGTTGCCGTTAGAGGATTTTAGGATTCTTTAGTATTCAACGAGATCATCTTATCATAAGGATTAGTAGATATTATAACTCTTATCATAAGTGTTAGACTATCTTAGGCTTCTCATCATAAGATTATGATATCTTAGGCCTCTAAATACCAGTGGCATCTCTCATTAAAGCTATTCCACCAAGACTCTACCTCCCAGACTAAAGGGAATCTTCTTTTTCCTTGCACCCCCATGCCTCTTCTCGATCTCTTCCAAACTATACCCTTTTGTTTCACCCATGAACAGGAAAACCATGATAGTTGTTAAGAGACTACAACCTGCAAATAGGTAATAAGCGCCAAAAGTAGACTTGTCAAGTAGCACGGGTGTTACGAGAGCAACGATGTAGTTAGCGGCCTATTGAGAAGGCATGTTAGTGTATCTCATAGCAAAACACTCTGAGCTTCACCTACCCAGTTTGAGCTTTGTGCGAGACTCGAAGCACTGCTCCTCGTCTGTCTTGGCATGCTCTCAACAACCCATGTTCGGAAGCCAATCGCCCATGTGAAGCTGAAGGTAATGGCAAAGAGGTAGATGCAGACGATGACGACCCATCTCCCTGCTCCATACTCTGGATGGACTGCTCCAGATGCATAGAGGGATCCCATGATCATCATTAATCCAACGATTAGAACGCCGCCCAAGATACTCTGCATGCGCCGACCCCACTGATCCGCAAAGATTGTTGCAGGAAAGGTTGCTGCGAGAATTACAACGGCAGACACTCCAGATGCTAGGAACGAAGCTTTTTCGCCGCTGAGACCTGCTTGTGTGAACAGAATCGGTGCGTAGTACAGTACACCGTCAATGCCACTGAACTGTTGCATACCCATCAGAAAGCAAGCAAAGGCGGTTCGACCACGGTATGGCGCCGAGAAAGCACATCTGAAATCTCTGAAAGTCTGTTGGATGTCTTGCCAGAGTGATGTGTCGCCATCTAGACCACCAGGTGTATCATAAACCTGACCAAGGAGTTCCTTTTCTTCGACTTCATCAATGCCTAGTTGTCTGCACACTGTTCGAGCTTCGTCTGTTCGTCCCTTGGATAGAAGCCAGCGTGGCGATGGGGGCACGATGAAAGCCACCATTGACAAGAGGAGTCCAAGGAACGCGACGATTGCAAGAGGGAGACGCCATGTTATAGACGAGTTACCGAGCCGTGATGTTCCATAGCAGGTGAAGTATCCAGTAACAATACCAGTCGTGATGACGAACTGCGGGAGAGCAGTCATGATACCTCTCACTCGTGATGGGGACATCTCCGAAACTTGAACATAGACATTGCTCAGAAAGAGACCTTCGCCAATTCCTTTGATGAGCCGACCCAGGATGAAGACGCCGAGATAAGGAGCGCCACACTCGATTGCAGCACCAACACCAAAAATGATGGATCCTATGGCAATGAGCCTAACATGTCCGAAACGATGGGCTAGAGCGCCAGCGATGAGTGCTGTCAAAGCACCAGGGATTAGAATTGTCGAGACAATGACGCCGTGAATAGTTGCGGAGAAGTCACCGAACGTGTCCTTGAAGGAAGACATTGTCGTAATAGGACCAATACTCCCAGTGTCCATTCTGCGCGACACGATTAGATTCCGCATATACAACTGCCATGAACTGGCAAACATACCCAAAAAGGAGCGCAACACAAGAAGTCGCAACACCAGCACTCGCATATAACGGCACCTTCATCTTCACGATTTACAAACCTTTCTGTAAAATCTACAAAATAGCATTTGAAAGGCACAAATACACACATTTTTCAAGCTTATCTTTAGTCTTGCGCAATCTTTTCAGTCGGTGTGATCACATATTTTTTTTGTGGAAACTGGGCGCTTCGGCTTGCCTCTTTCAAGGTCGATGGAGACGATGGGGCTGGCGGAGTTTCCACTCTCGGATTGCTTACCTGCAACGTTATCTTCTCGCGTTGAATGCTATTTTGAGATATGCATGTGGCAAGGTAGCATTATCTCTAAAATATTTTGCTTTTACTTACCTTATCCTTAGGTTGTAAACGAGCTTGAGACACAAAGCAGACGGCGAAAATAAAGTAGTCTAAAGGTATGCTAAACTATCCTAAACTTACCTAAATCTTGTTGTCAAGGTCTACGTTTCTGACCTCTCCGAGTCTATCTAGGTTCAAAGTGTCAATAATGCTGTCAGTTTGTATGGGTGCATTCCCATTCTAAAATAGGTATGCTATTTATAGCAGCCTAACAAGACTCGAATGATCCATCTCAGTTTCCGGGGAATCTGTCTGTCTAGCGAAACTTTCTGTCGTTCAGTTTCATCTTTTAGGACACGGGTATTTGTTCTTCCATAGTTCATTGGTTATGATACATGTTGCTGAGGCCGAACGTCGCTGCAGAAAACACGCCCTACGCCCTACGCCTTCTAGCGTTGACATGCATCAACACGTTTGGTAGATGGAAGGCGTACCAGCAGGAAGTGTTCAGATATACATCATCAATCTTGTTTATTAGTATCTAGCCTACGGTATATAACACAATCTAAAACCGAATTCTAGCTATCAACTCCGACCTGTACCAAGTTCTCCAATCTACCCGAATGTCCAAAGGAACGACCGCTTTACCATCTTCCAAGACCCCTCAGTTACCCGGAGAGTTATTGGCATAATCCGGAGAACTATTGACATGATGTTCTTTAAAACACGAAAGCCAGTCCTCGTTGTCCGCTAACGTTTGATCAAAAGGATCCACGGTATCATAGACAATCCTCCTCGCCTCCGTCTGAAACATTTCATCCGTCGGGATGATCCCAAGTCTCATCTGCCGTTGCGCATACCTCCCCAGATGATGAATCAGAAACTCCGGGAAAGCCATGGAACTGCTATCCTTAGTCATCGAGGGCTGCGGCTGTGATGCAATTTCCTCTACTGCATCCAAATCGTTGCCCTGCTCAGCAAAATCCGCGTTTCGTCCAACATTGTCTCTGATCTGGAGAAGATGGTCTCGACAATGCGGGTTCGTCGCAGAGAAAGGTACTGGAACTTTCTCTTCAGCAGAGATCATGTAAGGTGAAAGAGAATTCGTCACTCGAGCTTTGACGTGCGGTTCGAAATCATGATCACCTTTCCAATCCGCCATAGTATCGCCCTTTCGAAAATGTTTCGCTAGATGTTCCACACGCTCTTTCCAAGTCTCCATTCGAAGACCGCAGATTCCACACCTCGATTTCACAGGCGGTCCCTCGACTTTCCACGAATCGATAACAGGTAGCGTTTTCACGTGGTGGACGAGACGAAGATGTTGAGCAAGATGATCCTTTCGACTAAAGATGTGAGGTTTATCGTCATTCTGACAAGCGGCGTGGTTGTGTGTTTCGAGATGCTCTGGCGTTGGATCGAGTTGGCTGCAATATGCACAATGGCTTCGTCCAGTTTCTGGCGATACCACAGCTCCTCCGAAAGGAGCACATCGCCAACCTTGAAGATCCAAATGAAGAGACTTCTCGTGTCGTGCCCAATCATACTTACTCTTGAATCTATCGCAGCAAAACGTACAAGGAAATCGTCGCTTCTCAGGATCTTTGCTCTTTGCGTTAGAAGCACGTTTTGACTTTGTAACTCGTCCCTTTAAAGAACCTCGACGAGTTGCGGACTGAGGTGATCCAACAGAAGCAGACGAAGCGCTCGTCGCACTTCCGAAACTCACGGTTGATCCTGCACGGCTCCCGACACGACTCCGACCGAGACTTCCGGCAGACGAGCGCGTTCGCAACGGAGCCTTTTGGAGTGCATCTGCAATAGCGGATAGAGATGCTGCTTCAGCTTCTGGGGGTGAATCTTGCCATCGCTGCATAGGATCTGAACTGCGGTCCCGCTGGATGTTGTGACGAGGTATTGAGATGGGATCACTTCCAGTTCTTTGAGGCTGGCGTCGAAAGTAATGACTCTTTTTTCGTGGAAGTCCGCGGTGTGGATTCCCAGGTATGGGAGAACCGCCGAATGGCTGATTGAAACCAGGAGTTGCAAAAGGACTTGTTGTCGTCGGAGTACCTACTCGGTTGCCCGTTGTCGCCAGTGGTGAGATGTTTCCGCCAGTCTGCGCATGCGTCGTAGTGGATGTTTGCCATGAATTCAGGCTCAATGCAGGATCAAGCCAAAATTCGGTTTGTTGTTCCGGTGGAAGCATCGAGTCGAAAAACTCATCCGTAAGATCGGGATGCTGATGGCCAAGCGAAAACTCATTATTCTGAACCGGAAAATAAGATTGCTGAGTAGACTGTTCCCCAATTGACGGAATTCCATCACCAAACTCCTTATTTATAAGTCCAAGCCTCGCAAAATCGAGTTCCGAGAATGTTAAAACTATCGGTTACGCATTAGCGGATCTCAAACCCGAGATAAGGGTCTGCTTACTATCGCCGTCAACGTCGTCCGACGGCGGCCGTCTCGGTGCATTGGGCCCCATTGTGATTGATCTTATTACCAAGACGCAATGTGGGCGAGCGCTTGTAGTTATCAAGACAACTCGTGGTGTTGTTGAGGTCGGATAAAGTCAGTGACTGGTCGCCTTCTTGATGACAAAAAGGCGTCGTCGACTTTCCGGAATCGGAGTGAGACTTACCCCCACCTCGACCAAAATTCGTGTCACCAAATGCGATGCTACGTCTCCATCTCCAAACAGTCAGAGGCGATTTACTTCCTTGCATTTCTCAGCTTTTTCAGCCCCATGGTGGAATTTTCCCGAGTTTATTTCCCCATAGTTTCTCATTTAGAGTGATTACTCATATGCGTCTGCACTGACCCCTCTCTCCCCCATCCACGTCGAGTCATAGATAAGTGTATTTCCTCATTTCCCTTGTGAAGCTGAAAAGAATGCGTCACTTTAGCGGTATATAATTATTAATACTACCTTTTCATCTTTTTATCGGACGACTCGTCTGAGTCACCACGAGTGTCTCTGAAATCCAGGGACGCGGGAGCCATTCTGGATGTCGTTGAATAACACGTGATATTGATGGACCGAATAAATGTTACTGGCATTCACGATCGGCTTATAGTATAGCCAGTGAACAGGGCCTTTTCCGTATCCATAACATCCCAGCCTCAATATAGTCGTCGACCACTCAGCGCTCATCAATATTGTTGACAAAGCACGTCAAGTCTTCGGATGATGTCTTGACAGAAGCAAACATGATAGAATCTCTCCCTATTCACTAAACCCACCTTTTTCTATCATCATTACGAGAGAACATCAGGATTATAGTATTTCTCGTCTTCCAAGCTGCAACACAATGCTCATTTCTGCTGAATGTGAAACTCAGGTCAACAGCACTTTCTGAGAAGCTCGGGCATGTTTCTCAAGTTCATCCGTGCTTACTATAATACATCGACCGTGATCGGGGCTATCAGGAACCATTGCATGCTATTATTGTTGAAGATGCGTTTATACCTCGAAGATCGACTCGCCTGAGACAGATAGCAATGCAAAGGTCCTGCCAGACCAGACTTGATCAAGTCTTTGATTTGAGTACACGAAGACAAGAACTTAAAAGTCCTGTGACTGTTATTTACTGTTCAATTGTTTTAGCGATTCATCTTCTCGTTCTCGTTCAACGTGGTGGCATTTGAGGCTGGTAGCACAAAAATGGTCCAATCAGTGCTAGTGACGCCAAGCGCGTGACTCTCTGCGTAGGGCGTGAAAATGGCTTAGGTCGGACCAAAATCGGAGCAGTCCTTTTTCGGTAACAATGACACTTACCAAAAGCGACCAAGATTGAGATGATTCACATGAGCAAGTTAAGGTCAGGACTTATACAAAACCGTGAGTTTTTATTCTGACAGAATGTCATCTGTGTGTGAGTTGACTCGCCATGGGTATAACTCAGAAAAGCCTTGAAATGTGAATAGCATTGGAGCGGCCGCCGCCCATCATGCCGGAAGATGCCGTCGGGTCTTCATCCTCTAAGCTTGTGAGCTGGATAGCGATATCAAACCACCTCTTTTTCTTTGTCTTCTTTGTCTTTCTCTTCGTCCTTCTTTATCGCATCAACCTGAACTATCGAATGCGATAAGCCCTGACCATCCTCACTCTCGTCAATTACCATGGCCGTCAAACTCTTCCCATATACACATCCAGTGTCAAGACCGAATGTATATCTGGCGACCTCTGGTGTATCTCTTCCAACCTGCAGTCCAACTCTTGCATCATGACCATAGACGACAACACTTCGCTTCTCAGGATCCTCGATCGAGTTCTGCCATCGATTCCAAGCATCGATCCACCAATCTCCTTCACGAGTTTCAAGCGGAAATCCAATGACGCCTTGCTTGTACTCGCTAGTGAATCCTTCACCGTTGTTGACTACATCCGCCCATTTTGCCAGCTCACCCTTAATTTCAGCGTCTGTCGCGTCGTGGTATGCTGCATATCGTCGTGTACGGCTCTTAGCCCCCTTGAGTAGGCCCGCTCGGATGGGCTCGGTGACAGTAGCTTCTGGATCTGGGTATACCAAACCTCTCATGTTCATAACAGCCCATGGGTCTTGATCTTCCAACGGAAGTAAAGGCACCAGGCCGCCGTGCACAACGAGAAGGGTGCCAGAATTCCAGGGCGGTGATGTCGCTCCCTTACCGAGTTTGATGCGAAGAATGAGCGGTTGTGAAGCTAGCCAAGAGATCTGATCGTCGGAAAGACTAGCTGCAGTTGTGAAATCGCTCTCTGAGCTATAAGGTTTCAGATTCCCTGGTGATATCGCCTTAAGATCTTCCTTCGGCACAGCTGGGGCCGGTTGTTCGGCAGTACTCTTCTCATTCTCCTTTTCCACCTCTAGGGCGATCCTCTTCAACCGCTCAATGAGCTTCGTATCCTCCCCCCTTTTGATAGCAGCATGCGCAGCAAGCACTCGGTCCTCATTATTCCCTCTTATCGCATTCGCCCCAAGATCAATCGCCAGCTGCACAACGCCAGGACTATCAGGGCCCTTGTTGATCAAATCCCCCACGAAGATAAGCCAATCGCCATTAGATTTGCTATACGACACTTTATCCAGTAATTTCTCCAATTCGGGCAAATGGCCGTGTACGTCACCGACGATAATGAGTCTGCCTGGGGCGATGACATCTTGAATACGAGTGTGCAAGGGGTACCACGGAAAATCGGCAAAAGATTGCGTGGTCGAGGAATGGCTATTTATCTCGTATTCATTTTCGTGAGAAGACATTTTTGATGATGACCCTTGGCGATTCTGAGTTTAGGTTGCGAAGAAATTTGAAAAGATGGTTTCTTACGAGCCGACGAATTAGAGAGGGGTCGTTTGGCATTGCCTCCACTTTGGTGATGACGAATGTAATACAGAAGAATTGCACGTGGGAACAACGAAGGAACGAATTTCGTATTTACAAATCAAGGTACAGATTGCGCGAGATTTTGGTGCTTTTCTAGAGATCCATGGCGTGCCTACTGGCGTTGGGTGGGATTAATGGAGCAACGTCATATAAATATTATAAGATACGAGCTAATATAAGCAAAGGCGTGGTGGCAGAGTGGTCTAATGCGATAGACTAGAAATCTATTCCCTTCGGGGGCGTCTGTTCGAATCAGGCCCACGTCGACATTGTTTTTTTTTGTCTCTTTTTAAGACGCTTAGTTAGCATATTACCAACCCTACAGTAAGTATATTAGTCTTTTTTACTTTTTTTTTATCTTTATTTTAAAATGCAATATCCTTTATTAGTAATAACTACTAAATATACCTTATTTATTTTTTATCTTACGATTATTATCTCAAGCTTTAGTAATAATATCCTAAAGGTAGCCTACTGCAATGAGATTTTGCATTGCGGATTATAGTCTGCCTATGCATTCCAAGTCAGCAGATAATGGCACATCTCTTAATTCCTAACAGTCGCCAGAAGGTTTCTCTATTGAGAATAGCTGTAATAAGAGCCCTGTTTTCTCGACGACCTACAGTAGGCCCTTCCGTTCCGCAAATATGCGCCGTTTTATCCTATATTTTAAGCATATACCTATGCTTCCACGGCTATGCACACTCGTGATATCTCGTAACTCTTTAAAGGCTTTTAGGTTGCGTTAGCTTCACACAAAGAATAAACGTTTGAAAGGCAGCGATGCTTAACGCCCCAGTGGAAGGAAATATCTCGGATGGAATCAGACTCAGCCCCTCCAGTCCAGGGATAGATCGAGTTTACGAGATTCCATGTGGTTACGCTGACGCGTTCCCCATTTCCCCTTCAACCAGAGGACCAAAAAGCCCAACAGCCGCCAAGAGAGATGGCATGACAAATGCATGATATGATTTACCTTGGCGGGCAACTTGTCGATTCGGCAATCCCCAGCTTCCAGTTCCCCGGGTTTTCAGACCAAAAGCATCAGGGCTGAAGAACCAGAAAGTCTAGAAATACCATCCCTATCACATGGTATGCTATACGCTCTAGTCATAAGCTTAATATCATCTGGACCCTCACAAGCTGAAGAATCTGGGCAGACCAAGAAGCATTTTGGACTGGTATCAAAGGCTAGGCTCACATACCAAACGCTCTCGGCGACTAGAAGCGACGGCAAAAGCTTGATTGTTATCACAAACGACGGAAGCGTGGAACTTTGAGACCGGAAACTACGAGCAGACCAATTGTGGCTTGCGTCGGGGTGGGGGCTAGAATCATTGGTGTTTGTTGATTGTCGTGTTGATTGCTGTTTGCGTACGTGATAGTTCAGCGTTGCATTCCAAGCGCGCGGACCCCGTTGACAGATCCCAGGTACTACGCTGATTGCCAAGATCAAGGGTTCAATCGTTCCAAGACGATCATCATTATTTTCAAAGTGGGATTATCGTATCTTGGCATCGTTGGTTATGTTTGAGCGCACTTTGACAGCTGCCGTAAGACATGTCAAGGGATGACGACTACCAGCAAATACCGCGATAAGGGCAACACTTATTTTTAGCGTATCCCTTGTGCCTTGCAGGAGAAGTCGGATTTGGTTCACTAGATTCCTTTAGGCTGGCTGTAGCGTATAGACTCAGGGTCTTCTTAGTCAAGCGTGTTCAATGGATCGAATTCGGCAACTCGGATCTGGTGGAGCCGAGCCCACTGAACTTGGCAACTTCGGATGGTGACACCGCTGTAATCAAGCCTCAATCATTCCACACTAACAAAGCCGCTCGGAATCTAGGCCCTGCTCTCCATTTCTGCTCTTTCTGTTCTTTTCTTTTAGAATGTGATAATGGGGATTTTAAATAAGATCAGGGTCCCCCCCCCCCTGCTCTGGAATCTCCGTTGGCAGAGTCGCATCATTCAGTGTTACGTTGGCACGTCTTTGTCTTGTAAGTGAAGCCTGCACAACCAACAGGTCGAGTCACGTTGCACGACTCAATTTAAAACATACAAGACTTATAGTACTGACTCTAATCCCTCAGGTATTAAGGGCCAGATCGTACCCAGACAGTCACCCGACTGTCCCCTCGTCTCCTCCCGACGACAAGATGTCGTTCTTCGGCCGATTCCAAGAGAGCAAGAAACAATGGCGTAACTGTATTGCTGCCTGTTTCTCACTCTACGCTATCGGTATTCTTTTCTATTACTACAGCTTTCCTGCCTTTGGTGACTTCTACCGACCCCACCATGCTGTCACGAAGCACTCTCAACATGTCAGGCCTGAGAACATCACCGTCAGCGGCCTGGTCTTCTACGGCCGACAAAGCCGAGTGGAAATCATGAAGTGTTACATCGAACGTAACCTGGTTGAGAATGGAGGATGGCTCGATGAAGTTCTCTGGGTCGTCAACACCGCTCACAAAGACGATCTCCGATATCTCGAAGAGATTATAGCTTCCAACCCAGAGCGATACAAGAAGATTTATCCCGACGAGATTGCATCGACGTACACATACAAAAACATCTGGAAACTACTGGACCGTGGAAAGTATTACGTCAAGATTGACGACGATGTCGTACGTGCAATATTAATGTCTTGGTTCGCTAAATACTAATCACTTGTCTCGCAGGTCTGGATCGACGACGACGCTATCCCCAATCTTGTCACACGCAAGTATCAGAACCCTAAGGACTTGGTTGTCTCTGGCAACATCATCAACAACCCCCCTCTTGGCTTCTTTCACATGCGCATGGGTGCCATTCATCCCTACTTCCCTGAGACCTTTGAGCCTTTCAATGTCTCAAACGCCACTGATTACTGGAAGCCATCGCGACATCCTGCATGGGATGGACCTAAGAAGTTCAAGTGGGAGCTCAAGAATGACCCCCCTTCGTGGCCTCACCACCGATGGTTGAGAGTTCGTGACGATTCGGCGCTTGATCAGACTCCTGCCGCTGAACTCAAGTATGATGTTTGGGGCGATAGCTACCGCAACTGGGCCATTGCTTCTCAGATGCACATGTCTCTGTTTGAGAACATTGAGAAAAACCAGTTGGACTTGTACAAATTCGAGAAGCCTTGGATTATGTACGAGGACCGCATTCGAATCAATTTCATGTGCATCTATAGTGATGATATCCTCGACACAGATCCCGAAAACTGGCCCCAAGGACGAGGCGATGAGGACATGATTGTTCTTGATCTCCCAAAGAAGCTCAAGCGACGTAAGTTCCCTCAATCAAGTCAAAAATGTTACCTACTAACACATCTTTAGCTGTTGTTATCCAAGGCAACGCCCTGGCAGCTCACTACCAATACATGGATCAGGGTAAATTGGCAGAAACTGATATCCTACGACGATACAAATCTATCTCAAAGGATAGATACTGCCTCAACTCAAATGCTGTTCGGGCCGCGGAGGCAGATCTGAAACAAAGAGCGCCTCGAGGGCTCTTTTCCACCCCAAGTGGGTATGATGTTTGATGTCTATATTACGGAGTTATATATCCTAGGATGGGAGCGTGTCGGTTATTATGCTAGAAATTGCAACAGTCTTTTTTTTCACCGCTTAATCTTATGTTGTCAAGTCCGTCCACATTCGTGAAACTTGTAAGACTGTTTGAACGCTTCGTCTACGATTTGCTTTATCTCGGTTGTTTGTGACCGTTGATGTTACATGGCATATATGGTTCTAGTCTGTGACGGGTATAGGGGGAACATCGACAAGACCCTCTTTTAGAGAAATCGTTCTATCGCCACTGCAATACAGCCAGCCATACATATTGGGATCTTCGTCGTTATGGGCTTACTAGGATGCAATAATTTGTGACTAGGGATCAAGATGCAAGGTTGCAGAGTGACTTCGAGTCCGGAAACTACGAAAGAAAACAGGACAATCACAAAATTGAGTCAGTTCGTAGAAAAGATATTATTTTCTAATTTAGATACAGAATTTTACTTGCTATTTACTAATATGATGTGATTGTGGTAGAACTCTACTTTCGAGAGTGAGTGACTGCCCATCGAGTCTCAACATTGATCTCGTTGTTCTTCATCTCAGAAGAACCAACAGTCAAGTTCTTCTCAGACCCCGACTCATCAGGGAATCCCGTAACAGCATAACTCTGCTGAAGCTTATCATTCGGCCTGTAGTCATCCATTTCCCATGTCGACAGGTTTGGGTCTCGTGAGATCTCGGGTTTAGTGCTGGCGGCACCTGATCGGCTGGCGTCTCTGAATCCGGTAGATCGTTCGGTAGAGTATTCATCCAATCGAGACCCTCCCATTCGCTTCTTGTACTTGGCGTAGAAAGGTCGTAACATGGGAATGCTGACACAGAGGATGGCCAGGTTAGGTTCGAGGATGAAGAGGAAGATTGTGGTGGGCATGGTTCCTGTGACGTTGTTGTTGAGATCGACGGTTGAGATGTAGATAAGTCGGAACACGGCGCAGACAACGCATCTGTTTGAGTCAGTACAAGGTTTTTCATCTTTGGAGTCAGGAAACCTACGCAAGACCCAATGCAAAGCAGGAGGTGATACCAATCTTCTCAGCACGACGTGTCTTCAAGTTCCAAACACTATGCATAGGAAGCGCCATGATGATCAAGTCTCCAATAGCGTTGGTAGCGATGAGGGACTGAATCATGGGGATATACGCGCCACACTTTCCTTGGGCAGTCCATTGAGCCGAAACTGGGTTGCATAGGAAGATACAAGAACAGAGATAAGCGATGAGCCACATGGCGACGAAGACGAGGGCGGCCTTGGATGACTTTTGCATGAAGCTCGTAGGAAAGACTCGGATGAAGAACGATAACATGCTGGCTTTGACGGAGGCGAGAAGGGTGACATAGATGGTTTGCATGCAGAATGTCAACTTGAGGATGAAAGGGATGTTGGCGGCGACTGAATCGACGAGTTAGTAAGAGGAGTCGAGGTCTAGATGCAGCTCGGTGGTCGACTGCGGGTGAGATAACGCACGCTGAGGATGTTTCTGTAATTCGTAACCATTTCCAACGGGAGCAAAAAGTCCTTGACAACACAACATTGCCACGCCCAACGGCTACAGTCACTGTCAGTAATGGCCATACCAAGCCAGAGATATTCACCAACCGTTGCGAAAATAACGAATCCATCATCCCATCCAAGCCCAGGTCCCATAAGTCTTCCAATGACCCGCAGAGTGACGACGAGTAGAACCAACAGCACAACCACACAATTGATGGCAAGTTCGGCTTTGACATAACCCAAAATGGGCATGAAAACCTGCTGTGTCGATATCACCTCAACTGCTTCCGCCGACATGATGGGAAGCAGTCAATGCGAAACAAATACGCCAAATCAGAAAAATTCACAATACATGGGGCAAGGAAGGGAAAAAGAACCATTCTTCCTTATATAAAGGCAGCATAAGCAAGTCATGTCGATCACTGTTCTTCAAGCGAGCGGCTTAGGAAAAAAGGACCTGCATTAGTCGGGGCTTCTTTAACGGAAACTTGGCCCGAATTAGTCTGGCCTGTTACAGATGACTGAGACAGGACATACGAGTTGCACTTGGCTGTGGCTTCTATGCCTATTCGAGAGCAAAAGCTCCGCCACGTACAAGAGGAACCCTGGGATTCTTGGGGCAACGGCCTTGGAAGATCCAGTGATGAGGCAAGGAGATCCTTGACAGGGTATTTTAGCCAGAGCGGATGACGGATCCGTGGCGAACGGGACTTGGCGTGGCGATGGGGAGCCGCAATGTTGGGTTGATATGGACATTTCAGGGGATGCATTGGATGCTTCGTTTGGCATTGTATATCCGAGCCTCACGTGAGGACTCTTATGAGACCCAATGGGAAGAGAAGATGATACGTAAAATACACATCTTGGTATCCAGAATATTGGGTGAAGCACAGGCGAACCAACCGAAGTTACCGCATGAAACATTTGATTACAGACTACTCCACTATCAACGACACTTTCTCGACTCGACTCCCGTAGCCGTAGCATCGTAAACGGGTCAAATGAAAAGCCGTGAAAGTGCCGGGTTTTTTCTAGTGCTTCTGCAGAATTACTCAAACCAGGGCTGAAGAACAAGCTCGTCTCAAGAACAAACCAGCTGACCAACGGATTAATAACAAACAGTCCAAGGTATATAGGGCTAAGATCATCAGACGACTTGAGAACAGACAATGCGGAGAAAAGCAAAACCAACGGCCCTCCCGACAAAGACTCAAGAAATGGTCGACTGAAATTACTCGCCAAGAATTAGAAACAACGGAGTATTTACTGGGGCCCGTCCCGTCTCGTACTTGGGCCACTTGGTGAACACTCCGCGAGTAAGTATCCCCATATATAGCCCACATGGGAAAAAGAAAACGAGATTTTAGTTCGCATCCTGAAAATATCGTCGGAGAACGTTAGCCTAGAAAATTACAGTATCTGCTGACTGTCCAAACGGATCATGTTTTGTCCCCTGAGAACCACGACGATCTTGCACAAGAAGAGCTCAGTTCGCCGATGCTCATTGCCCGCTATGAGGGAAAAAAATAACCGCACTGACACGACACTAGCAGAATCAAAACATGACTGCAAGATAAGCTTCCCGTGCTGCCCGTCGACGGTCTGGCACAAGTGTAACGGTCGGAAAAAAACGCCACTCATTTATCTGAGAAAGATCCGTAATGTTGCCTAACAATTTTGAGTTTCGGAAATATCGATCGAAACGCTGACGTGCTTTTGGATGATACCGTAAACCCTTCTGTCACATCACTTCCATGTTACCCCCCGTTTCCTTGCTACGCCACGTTACGCCGCCCATAACCAGGTTGTCGGTGTCCTTACTCAATGCCCCCGTGCACTTTTCTTTTTTTTTTTTCGTTGCTTCTGCATGAAAGGAGGCCTCAAGGGTCCTCCCTGCTAGAA